>APFE031405105.1:19562-30960 GCA_000404065.3 Pinus taeda | reverse complement strand
CCTCCCATGTAGTTCCATCCACCTGTACAACCCCATCACCCATATGTGAGTCATTCGGTCAAGCAACTAATCTGTGCTTGCAACCATTAACATATATCAGAATATAGTTAAACCTATATGGCGGATTTCAAGATCAACTTAGACTTTAAAAGATAAAATAATATGAATTTTCGTCAAACCAGGTGACATCGACATGTCATATGCGAGCGCCTCTAATTGTTTCCTGCCATACTCAATAATCATTAGCAACAAGGTTTCTCACTTTTAGTCATTATCATAATAGCATCATTTACAATTTCTGGTCATTCACATCATTGTCCATTGTAAGCATGAACTAAAGAAAGTAGGTAACATCGGGGACACATCCCTCATGCCTATCATCATTAATCATCAATGGAAACATACATATTCATTAAGCTATCCACATCGTAACATCAAAGCAATATACCTATTCATCAAATTTATCATCATTATGCTTTTAGTAGAGCGCATACATATTCTTTACTACCCACGTCATAAGTTCAAATAGAGACCAAACTTAATTATTTAATGATGCAAACATCGGAACACTGATAGATAAGATATATAACCCTTTATGCTATCATAATATCAATGGAAAGCATTCATAAATATCACAACCATGAATATCTCAAATAATAGTGTCATGTGACCGGATCCTCAACCCGAGGTCCTCAAAGAATAAAGTGTGTAATATAATGTCATATAAGGGTCAGGAAACTAGAGTGGGCACTACAAAAGGGATCAATCATATGTTGACTTAAAGTGTTTACAAAAAGCATATGTCAGACTTACCAAAAACATCAAAGCACCAATGAATTGTCTATACTCTGTGGAATTTGCCATATTAGGTTTTGTAGCTTTGCCACATAATTTCTTAAAGTTCATTTCCATGGGAATATGCATGGACTTACATTCTACCATACCAAATATTTCAAGAAGCTTAACAATATATTTCCTTGAGGAAGATAAATTTCACTAGGCCTTTGGCAGATCTCTAAACCCAGAAAGTAATGCATCAAACCAAGGTCTTTCATTTCAAATTCAGAAGCTAACTCCCTCTTACACTGGAGGATAAGAGGTTCTCCTCCTGTAAAAAATAAATCATCAACATACAATACCAAAATCAAAGGTATACCTTGGGCTGTCTTAAAGTAGAGGTTTGGGTCTGCACTGCTTCTAGTGAAACTAAGCTTCATCTGGTAGCTATCAATGTTGGCATACCAAGCTCTTGGAGCTTGCTTCAACCCATATAAGGCTTTCTTCAGTTTGCATACGTGAGTTTCCTTGTCATGCTCTTCAAAGCCCCGTGGTTGTTCCACAAATACCTCTTCCTTGAGGAAGCCATGCAAGAAAGCAATTTTCACGTCCATTTGGTGAAGAGTGTTGAAGAATGTAACTAGGTTCGGTCTTCATAAATTGTACTCGAGTAAAAAATATAATATTTGTCAAAGAGAAAAGCAAAAATAATTTTTATTATTATTAAATTGACTTGTTAAAGCACGAGTTTCATGCTTAGGTCAATTGTTATAGGTCAAGCCTCCATCTTTGGCTAGCAGGTAAGGCAACAACAGATCGAATGGTTGTATATCGAGCTACAAGTGCAAAAATCTCATCATAATCTATTCCCTCTTTTTGAGAGACCTCTAGCTACAAATCTAGTCTTATATTTTTCAATACTACCATTTGCACCATGTTTAATCTTAAACAATCATTTGGAAGTGACAACAGATTTACCTTGAGGTCTATGAACCACTTCTTAGACATCATTCTAGATGATGGACTCGTATTCTTTAGTCATGACATCTTTCCGGACTTGTTCTTTTGCAACTTCTTCAAAGGTGCATGGGTCTGCCTCAATGATGTTGTTCATGGCAACAACTTACCCTTGAAACCGACTTGGCTTCTTACTTTCTTTGAACGTTCCTCGTGGGGCAGCATGTTGTTCAACATCTTGCAAGGTATCTCGCGACCATATGTTGAAAAGTGTAACTAAGTTCGGTCTTCATAATAACGTGTAATTATGATTTTATGTAATTGATGTAAAGAAGAAAAATAAAATGATTATTGTAATGCTTGTCTCATGGGTTTCATGAGCAAGGAATTTTATTTTTAGTATGACTCCCATTGTGAATCCTTAGGATAGATCGTAAAGTCAATATGAGTCATTGTCATGTATGAACGCCCCTTCTTGGGCATGTTACAAATGTATATAAGTCAATACAATTGTCAACGTAGTCCTCCAAGACAAGCACAAGTTATCCCTCTTCAAGTCGACTTTAAGATGAAATGCAAAAACTCATGTCGACTCACCTAAATTAGAGACACAACTCTTCATATGATCGTGTCGGCTAATTACATGGACAAACTACTATAAATAGGCAGCTCAACCTATTCCATAGTCATGCAATTCGGATCTCCTCTGCAATGCAGGTATCTACTATAGAGACAAGTTCGGTTGATAGTTGTGGCAAGGAGCTCGGATAAGGGTAAAAAGATAAGCTCAGTTTCAGTATTATCAAATTCTGGTTCAGTGCTATCTCAGATGTGAAATCTCGGTGCCATATCACAGTCAAAAGTTTCGGTGATACCATAGTGACATTCCCTCATTGTCTTGGTGCTATATCACAGTAAGGATTTCGGTGTAATCTCTGTCTCGTAGGAAAGAGAGTCCAGTGCCACCACAAGAAGAAGGTCACAAGTGTGTGACAAAGTCTCGGTGCTACTTCAAAGAACAATGACTATGGTTGAGTGGTGTGACTTCAGGATTCGGTGCTACTGCTGAAGGAGAGGTTCGGTATCCTTGATAAACTCAATGACCACAAAATTCGGTACCAGTAGAGTGACCTCAGTTCGGTGTCATCACATGACCACAATGATCTCATGTGGTGTGAATCTAAAGTAGAAGGAACCGAGAGAGAGTAAACGAGAAGGTGGAAGAGGACTTGTGTTTTAGTCTTGGATTGGCAAATATGTCAAGGGTCTTGGTCTTGGTATTAGTCAATTGGAATCTCTATAAGAAGAACTTGTGCAGGTTTTCCTCTCAAAGAGTGAGAGGTTTTGGCCCTGGCAGATAGCCTACATCCTGTGTCTCTTATCTATTTATGTTCATGCATTGGTAGCTGTTTGATGAAGAAGAACACTAATAACTTAAGCAAAAAGAAGATTTTAATCTAATGAAGTAAAAGTCCCTCACAAGCAGTTACTAATTAAGAGAAATCACCTAATTCATAATGCCCTAGATTTCTCAACATGGTATCAGACTAAGGTGACTAAGTCAAGGACGGGAATATAGTCAAGAGACACTCAAGGATCAAGTTTCAAGGAAGACATTAAAGCAAAGATCATCGTGAAGTCAAGATCTACAAAAGAAGCATTATAACCCTAGATCAAAGGAGAAGTCTACAAAGAAGATTGGTGAAACCCTCAAGCCATCTCACCGAGACCTTAAAGACCATCAAGTTGAAGAGATCTACAAATCAAGGTAGCTTGAAGTTTGTTCATTCAAAGGAGGCGAGATCAAAGGTCACTGTCATTATCTTCAAAAGGTTCTAAGGCAGTCTCTCTCTTGTTGAAGCAAGGTCGCCATCATTGAAGACATCATCAAGCCATCATTGATCATCATCATCAAGGACATTTATCATCAAATCTCTAAGGTGATCTATCTCCTTGTGGAGTCAAGAATCACACTTGAAGAAAACTATCTTCATCATGAAGGAGTTTTGTACTATCTATATCATCATCAAATTCAAGGAGGAAGCAAGTGGAAAAAGAAGCATGTACACAAGTAATCATCAAATTCAAGGAGGAAGCAAGTGGAAAAAGAAGCATGTACACAAGTAAGTATATTTATGACTTCATCTGAATTTGTCAAAATATCCTTTTGCAAGGAAAGCAACATTGGTTGGGGCTTCAAACTTTCTTGCGTAGAAGAAATGGAACATGTTAAGGGCTCAATCACCAAATCTCCAAAAGAAGATGCTCAAGCACTTGCTAGGTTCATGAAAGGGGAAGTCAGGGCTCAAAGGATTCTCATAGAATCCATCAATGATCCCCTCATCCCATATGTATCTAAATTTGAAACTTCAAAAGAAATATCTGACAAACTGGTAGAGTTGTATTCCATAAGCTTTGCTAGAAAAGTCATCTCATTAAGGCAAGAACTCTACAAGCTAAAGAAGTCAAGAGAAGATGGAATAACCTCATACTTTACGAGGATATCTAAAATCAGGGATCAACTTCAAGATCGAGGAGAAGTCATTTCTGATAGAGAAATGACTACAGATGTACTAAATGCACTATCGAAAGAGTGGGGTAACTTTACTTCAAGCATCTATGGGAAGAAAGAAGCTACTACCATTCCAGGATCTATGGTCACTATGCAAGATTGAAGAATCTAGAAATCAGGTCAAATCCGATGTGGGAGTAGGAATATGGGCACTACAAAAGAGATTGACCTAAGGTCAAGAAGGACAATAAAGGAAGAAGAGAAGAAGCTCATATCATCGAAGAAGTGGAGGAAGCTGAAAAGAAGAAATCCAAGAAAGAGGAAGTAAGAGATCTCTACTATGACTAAGATAGTCTTCCTCACCAAAGTTCCTAAGTCTTTTGTTATATGATATGGCTATAATAAGTGATGGGATGCATCGTGGCATCATAGAAGCATTAGAAGCAAGAGCTCGTGATATCACCATAGAGAAACATGAAGGATAGCTAGAACAAAATCTATGGCAGTCAACTATGAAGGATATAGATCTTGGGAACCAAATTGGAAACTTAAGGAAAGGAAGAAGTCATCCAAGACAAGTCTCATCATACCTTAGTCAAAAGAAAACATCTGCTGATGGGGATAGTCAAGATCCTCAAATTTCTCTAATGGAATCTTCATCGGAAGGTTCACTGATCTAGAGAGGAAGCAAAGTGTTTCATTAGGAATTCCAATTTGTGTAATTCATGGGATGATGACATAAGAGATGGATGTAGATCAAGGGATTGAAGCTCTTTTCAATCAAGGAAGCTGCTAAAGGAAGCCTAGATGACCTAAAGGTGCTTGTATTCGATATTATAGAGTCATGTCATATAGTTGCAGGTAACATGAATCTATGCTTCATCTTGAAACATGATCAAAAGGAAAAGGATCTCCTCCCCTGAAAAGATGCAAGAAGGCATAGGTCACACTAGATGAAATCAACATAATATGTCCTCTTATGAAAATGAGGTGGTTGATAGTAATTAGAGGAACTTTGATTGGAAGTCCTTGGGAATGAAATGTGTGAAGAAAGGAAGGAAGAGATCGTGGACTATGCAACCATGGAAAAGGCAATCAACATCTGAGAACTAGAAGATTTGACTAGAAAATCTCCCAGAAAGATATGAAGACTTTGATGGAAGTCTGAAAAAGATGGAGACCCTTGACAATGGATATCTTTGGGAGATATGTCAACATTATGCAGGATGCTGATGCAAAATGGAAGATGTCATGATGAAAGACCATCACAAAGGTAATTTTGATTTAATTTCTTATTTTGAACAAATATCTAGATGGGTTTATGCAGGTTTACCAAGGGAAGAACTGTGGATGTCTTCCAAGAGGACTATATAGAAGTGTTAATTTTGGTATGTTCTATGCTTAAGAACAATTTACTTCAAATTTCTTATTAGCCCAATATCAATTTCCAAATTGGCAATCACATCAGCATGATAGTAAAATGCAGATAGACCATAAACATAAAACAGTAGAAGACAAGCCAAGACAAGAGGACACAAGATGTGGCATCAACCAGGGACAAACCCCAATGTGGGGAAACCCTTGATCAATTCTTCTTATATTCTTCAATAGTTCAGCAAACAGAGAGAGATAGTACAAATATACAAATTTGAGATTTTATGACAACAGTAGAAAGTACATATTTATGACAGTCTTCAATCATTAAGAGTGCTATAATATATCCTGATGCAACATTCCTTTGATTGCTAGCTGCTCCAACAATTTTGGTTAGGGCACAATATGCAGCCCTAAACTCCCTTGACTGTGATGAATTGCTGATCTGATAAGGGCACTTGAAGTAGTACTAAACTTCCTTCATAATCTCCAAACAATGCTAAGAGAGCAGCCCTAAGAAACTCTTGCTATGGTGCTATGGCCTGTGGCCTAGCACATAGCAACACTATGGTAAATGTCCTCAAAATAGTTACATAAACATCATCAACGCAACAACACTTTCAAGCATCTATATGCTGATCTATGGAGAAAATCTCTTCAACACATTCAATTTATGACTGTGGCTTATCAACCTAGCAAACAGTCCTTAAATCATACCTAGAACAACTTCCTTTATTACACTGTCATCTATAGTAAATATGCTGTCTATCTAGGCATCTTAATGTTGTGATAGGACTCCTCCTTGCTGCGGCCTATGGCTACTTCTGTTGCGGCTTAGTGTCTTTACTTAGCTGTGTATTAGGGCTCCATTTAACAACGGTTTTAGGCTTCCTTGTGACTGCGGATTTAAGGCCTCTTTGGACAATGTATTAGGTCCCTGTTTGCTGGGTATTGGAGCTTCTTCTTGATAGTGAGTAGGACCTCCCTTGACTACGTCCTAGTCTCCTTTATGAAAACGGATTGAGGGCTCTCTTCACAGTGGATTAGGGCCTCCCTTAAATGAGGGTTAAGGCTCCCCTTGACCTGTGGCTAGGGTACGTTTAAGGCTGCGACTAGAACCCTTCCTTCACTACGTCTAGGACTTCTCCCTCTTGACATCTCTAGCCACCAAACCCAAATGAGTGGAGAGAGATCATAAGAGAAGTGTGTGTCAAATGACTTGAAGACTCTTCTATTTATAATGCAACGTTGAGTTTCTATTTATAATGCAACGTTGAGGTTGAGCTGGGGTAATTTGCTTGCTGGCCGACCTCGACAAATTATCAAATAATAAATTCATATCTCCATAAATACATGTCGGAATCAGATGATTTTTAGATCAATCCTATACCTCTCGAAGAGAGGAATCCAAGAAAAATATCAGTTTCGATAAATAAGATGACCCACATGGAGTTTGGCCCTAGTTGCCAATTTAAACAAGGATGTGAAATCCTTCCGGAAAACATGGCATGAAGAAGGCCGCATGGCGTGAAGGAAGGCTAGATATGGAATGATGGATCACTTTCCGATGAAATGAATGATGACATGACTGACTCATGGATGAAAGTGATGGATGGTTTGTGCCCTATGAAGAAGTCCCAAAAGATGAAGACTCCATGACAAAGAAGAAATTCATGACATCGAAGGAAGGAGTTCTTCAAGCAGTTGATTGTCCCATCATCTCCACCTAAGGAGCTGATGTAGGTCCTGTAACTCTTGCTGGTTACACCTGCCTACAGGTTAGTGAGAAAAGACTTCAACCCCACAAGGTGTGGTTGGTGGCAGGGAACTCAAAAAAGGGGTTGTCACACTAATCCCAACTCTCTCCGTTTAAGCTATCTCCTAGGTTAGCTAAGGGGGGTGGTTCCTAAAGGAAAATTAAGTTAAAGATGTGAGTTTCTAGGAGAGTGTTATAGTGTTATGGATTACTCTTAGATATTTATAAGCAAATGTGATATGAGCAATAACCATCAATACATAAAATAAGCATAAAGCATATGAAAACCAGTGCCTTCAAGTAAATTGCTCTAAAATGAAACTATATTTGCTTAAATGAGGTGGATTGCTTTCAAATGGAAAGCAAAAGTAATCCTGAAAAGTGAAACAAGAAACTGTTAGCACAAGATACTATAAATACAAGATACAAAAATGCTTTTAAGATGAGCAAATTTATGAATCAAAGCATGTGAAATTATCTTGCCAAAAAGGAAACAATTAGTAGTCTACCTATGGGAATGTAAATGAGATGATAGAAAAACTCAAATGTTAGACCAAGATGACCACATGCAATTAAGTCTGCAACCCAAAATAATAGTACTTGAAAGTGAAATCAATCATTCATGACAATATGCAATTAAGTTACAAAGGTAAGCCAATTTCCAAGTACAAGAAAATTAAACTTGTTGCAAAATTAAGAGATTACAATGCTTGCATCCAAAACGCTTTTTGACATAAGATTTGCATGCAAAACTTTTAACCATCAAGATAGCAAGAAATTTAAGAACCTTGCAAGTAAAGTAAATGTGATAAAATGGTGCTCTTTGTTTATTTTATTAACTAAAGCTAAAACAGAGTTACAATTGAACTTTAGTCTTCATACCTCATCATCACCCAAAGATCTGGATCTCACAATGAGGAGACAATAGAGGTAGAGGGTCCCTAAAAGTCTATTCAACCAACTTAAGTTGGAGGTAAGTTTTAGTGATGCTTGGGGCATGTAAGTAAATTAACCAAACAATGAAAATTAACTTCAACTTGAAATGTACTTGCTTCACAATAAAATGTTTCTTTATTGAGAAAATTTGTCCAAATACTTGATGCATGTAAGATGTGTTTAATGGTGAAGCATAAGTAAACTTGGAACAATGTTCAAGCCAAATAAGATCAATTAAAAAGTGCTTGTATGCAAAAAATCTGAACTTGTTTTGGATTTAAAACATGTAGTAAATTAAATTAAAGTGCATGCAAAATGAGTGTGATGTATGTTGTTTTAATTTCCCAATTAGATGATATGCATGCAAAATGGAATAAACCAACAAAATCAAACCACCAAGCCTCTACAAAAGGTGAAGAGATAGAGATATCAATGGGTAAAACCCACGCTCCCAAAATCAGAAATTTTATTAGTTGTTACAAGAAGGAAAAGACAATGAAGTCTTCTCTAAAATCCAAGGTAAGTCTTAACAAATTGGCATCAAACCATAGACCTTTCC
Source organism: Pinus taeda (assembly GCA_000404065.3). Lineage (NCBI taxonomy): Eukaryota > Viridiplantae > Streptophyta > Pinopsida > Pinales > Pinaceae > Pinus > Pinus taeda. The sequence goes on along the minus strand of APFE031405105.1, from coordinate 22,089 downwards.
TTGCTGAAAATTTCTGCATTATAAGGTCCACAAAGGCTCAACAAAATGTATATTTTTAAAGAAAGAGAGGAGAAGATAAGCTTCCTCTGTGGCCATGGCCAAGAGAGAGAAAGAGATGACCAAAATGAACTCAGCCTCCCTCAAGAAGAACACGACCTTGTCCAAGATGAATTCGGCATAAAGGTGGAAGTAATCAATAAATCAAGCCCCATGGTCCTACATGCAAAAATTGTAAGTAGTTATCTGATGATGAATTCTTAAGTAGCTGCAAAAGACCATGTTAGAACCAATCTATAACAACAAATGTTAGCTCAAGAAAGTACAAAGTATGTTACAAAAAATAATCTACAAGAGGCTAGGCCATAGAGTATGAGCAAGCTCTCCTCTTTGACTGGCCATGACTTACCTCTTTCAAATAGCTAGATATTGATAAATGAAGTGCAATACGTAAAAAATAAAATTATTTTAAGTGATTTTGACGCAATAAATAAGAGCCTTAAGAAACTTGAAAGAATCCCCGCAAGACAAAAATAAGATATAGATGACACTTTGGAGTTCAACACATGTAGGTTCTCCTTGAATATTTTTCAAGAATGGGTTGATTCCTCCAAGAATTTCCTCTCACGCTTGAAAAATTTGACTAAAGAATGATTCCTCTACAAAACTTCACCATAAATTATTAAATCCACATGAAATTAAATAAGTGCAGTGGAAAGTGTTCCTAGAGATACATCTAACATCCACTAGAAGATTTATTTTCCTAAAGCAAATAAGTAATTCTTATGCTAATATGAGATAACTGCATTCTAACATAACTTGAAACAAGCATGAAAGAAACAATGACATCAAGAAATAAGTAGAAGCATAACAACAAGTAAAGAATTTACCACATATGCAAAGAGAAGAACACCATCACGATTTACCATAAAGACTGTTGTATTATATTACAAATAGTGAATACAATCTTGTAGCGTCTCCTCAAGCACAATAACTCGTATTACATGATGCAATATGAAAGCCGAAGCTCATTTAAATAGACAAATGGGAGCCAATGCCAATGTAGAATGTCAATGACAAATAGCATTGGAGCCAATCCCAATGACATCAAACTCTCCAAGTGTTAGTGTTACTGTGAAGTGGCAGCAAGCCAATCCCTTAGCTATATTAGCGTATTGCCTGAGTGAGGATCAATGTATCCTCTTGCTAGCCATGTGTAGAAAGGACTGCAAACAAAGGGGGACAAGTCTCTTAAATAACTTAGGTAAATTCACAGTCAACATGCCAACAAAATAATGAGTAAACCATCCTCTGCGTATCCTCCAAATCAGGCCTGTGTCGACTGTGGTTGACTGCTCTTAATTGTCTGCGTTGATTTCTCATGATTGCTGTGTAACAAATGCAAGATAATGTGGGGGACAAGACCTGTCCCATGTGGCATTCTTGTCCCCCTCTAAACTAAATTCAAATCAGCCTATAAATGATGCCAAATAATATTGTGTTGACTGATCTGAACTCTCCTAGACTTGGCAGCGAATGTATGATGATTTAAGTGGGGACAAGACCTGCCCCATGTGGCATTATTGTCCCCCTTTAAACCTTTAAAGTCCCTGATAACTTTTAATTTTCACATGCCCTTTATTAACTTCACACTTTAATCTCTTCATATTAAATCAAGGCTGAAACTTTTACCATACGTATATCTTATTAGCTCAATGTGCCCCTTTGACTCAAATTGGAACCTTTTGACTTGCCACTTGGAACTTTGACTTTGAATTTCCTCCATGTGGTGGGCCCCACATGGATGCCACATCAGATTTGATATTCCCTTACATTTCCATGTCAAAATTTGACTTATTTTGATTATGGCGAAATTTAGAAATTTTTCCAATTATTCATTTTTTTTTGAATTTTTTCCTCATTTTTGCCACTGGCATTAGAAAAAGAAAAATCGGCTTTTGAAGGACTATAAATCGTTTTTTTGACCCTCAAAGTGGCTGCTAAGATAATTCTGGGCCTCTGAAGATGAATTTCGAGTAGTCACATGCCTTAGACATTTCCGAAGACCACTTATTTACATCATTACATAAAAATTAATTAAAAAATCCCGTTTTGTGGGAAATTTTTAATTATTAAAAAATCCTACTTAGACCTAGCTAAATTCCACGAAATTTTTTGTGTGATCTAGTATGGTAATATACATCAACTCTAGACACTAAGATGTGTGTATTAGGGGCTCAACCTTCAAACTGTCACCCCGGCTTTGGGGTAAAAAGTGAGTGAAAAAACCTAGAAAATTATCCGCTTCTAAAAAAGAAAGGATAATTAACTAGATAAAAAAAAACACTCCAAGGTGTACTCGTTTGCTGATTGAGTCCCAACATTCTAGGCCTATTACAGACTCAAAACTCATCATTACTAGTGTCACTTATTACAATTTCCCACATGATGTGGAATCTGGGTACAAGAAAGATGATGAGAAATAGAAGAAGAGTTTAAAAACTCTATTGATTGATGATATTTGATGGTA
>APFE031405105.1:2511-15345 GCA_000404065.3 Pinus taeda | reverse complement strand
GAAACCAAGGCATATAATGTCTCAATGCTCAAAACATTTACTAAGAAGAACCTCAACTCAAAAAAACATACACAGGAAGTCTGAGCACTTATGTGAATTCAGAGTGATTGCATGTTCAGTGAATTGTAAAACAAGATGAATAAAACCAAACACATATACTTTGAGCATTTGAAACACAAGATGAATCTTGGGAAGAAAAAGTGTCCTTTCTATTACTGTCAAAGTACTTTACATAAGCCAATATGAAAACTCTGTTTTTTATAAAAATCTCCAACCCTTTTTTACATCAGAGTTTTTCCTATATATAGGAAACAAAACTAAACTACCTTGAGTCTCCTCCTCCAGCATGAGGGGAGCTCGAAAATCTATCATTAATTGCCTTATCTATATCTAAACCAACTTATTAAATACAAAGGTATTGCGCTGTAAATACATAGAGTCCTATTCCTATTGAAACTCTAATTCTATCTCCTCGTGTGTATGATGCTTTCTTGAGCTTTGACACCTGTACCATTTCTGTAGTGGCCAAAATATATTGGAGAGGCATTCACTGAATGAGCTGCCTTGGATTCTAGCTGTGCAGATGACTCATAAATTGGTGAAGATGTGTGCCCTGTTTTCACGGTCCCTGTCTTCCATTAGTCTTTATTTCCAAAAGAACATGCTTCAAGCTGTTTAATACGTTTAATAACCACGCATAACACCATATGCCTTATGATCTAGATGCTTTGTGAATTGAACAGGTGTTCAACCCAAAATTCCGGTAACCCTACTAGAACCCTAATAATTCGGTCATAAAGTAGCTTTAGGAAGACTTTAGCAAAAAACAAAATATTTCACCTTTTGCTTCAACACTTACACCTGTCACTCTTTGAATGCTTAGATCACCTTGTATAGTTTCTTTCTTGTCCTCGAGGCGTTCCTTTCAAAATTTGCTGACCTCAGCATCAGCTTCATTGTTTTCTTACAAAACAGTCATCTACAGCAGTTTTGTAGCGCGCTACGAAACTGCTGTTCTTTTCCAAAATACAGTCTTCAATAAATTTATCAATTACTTTGTGACTGTAACAGCTTCGCTTCTGGCTTCAAAACTCCTAATTTATCTTCCTTATATATGCCGTGCTTTCATGCCTCAAAAACCAATGAACTTAAGAAAAATAAAACAAAATCTTGGGGTAGCACCTGACCTTTAAAATTTGCAATTTTATTTGGCAGCTAACTTACCTAACTGAGCTTTTAGTTTTGCAAGCTCTTTTTCCATGGCTGCAATTTCTGCTACAGTTTTCTCCAAATTAGCCATTTCTTCCTCAGCTGCCTCCCATTGTTCCTTTGAAGATGAGGTTTTGGTTTCTTTGACAATGGGGACCTTTTTATCCATATCTTTCTTCTTAATTTCCTTTGCTTTTTTTGTGTTGGGTAGTTGCTTCTCCATTTCCTTTGCTTGTCTTCTTGTGTATGGTCTTCTTTTCATTTCCTCTGTCTCCTCTGCTTTAGGCAGTTGTTTAATTTCTTTTGTTGCAGGTACCTTTACAGCTACCTCTTCCTTGTGCAATTGCTCAGCTACTTTGATTTGCCTCCTGGTGATTGGCCTTCGTGGTTTGACCATAAATTCATTACCAGATTCTTCAAACCTTAACCTTTTTGAGGCCTTTGATTTTTTGGTGCTATCAGGTGATGACTGGGTTAGGTCAATAGGCATTGACTCAACCTGCACTGATTTAGCTTGTTCAAAATCAATTGCCTCAAGCAAATCATTTAGACTAGCTTTTGACATAGGGCTTTCTTCCACAGCTATTGATTTGCCTTTTTCTCTACTTAGTTGACTTCTGGTTCTGACTCTTGACACCTGTTCAACTCCACTTGACCCTGGTGCATCTTTCTGGTGCTTGATTTTCTCCTTTGATGACTTAGGTGTCTCTTTTGCTGATGATTTAGGTGTCTCTTTTATAACCACAAACTTCTCTGATTTCCTCAACTGGGTTTTGGGCTTCTTTTGGTTTTTCACCTCCTTTCTGAGCTCAGCCAGAGTAGGTTCTTCAATTCTTCCTTCTCTTTCCCTATCCGGCAATGGAGTGAGGCCTGTCTTGCTTTGAAAGCCGACCATAAAAATAAAAGAATCCCAATCTCTACCAATTTTTTGCAAACCATCTAACACCAGCAACTTTACTAAACCATGGTGGAATAGGGATGTTTCACAATCATCTTTCTTTAACTGGATTTTATCACACATTTTACTAAGGCTTCTGAACAAGTAGAATGGGATGTCTATTGATGCTTTACCTGTGAAATGCAACAAGAGTTTGAAATGATAGGAATAAACTTTGGTGTACCTCCCCTCACATGTTAGGTATTTCTGGATGCATGTGAGGAGCAGAGCAAAATGTTCTTTTATGTAACTCCTTGGCACAGCTTTGGTGAGGTCCTCATTTACATACTGTTCTTTCAAAAATTCCTTACAGGGACTCATGTCAAATTTAAAATTTTTGAACCACTCTTGTCCTCCTCTCGGAATTTCAGTGACCATAGAAATGGCTTGTGGAGACACAGCAAATTCTAGCATTGACACCTTAGAATTCAAGCCAGTAAAATTCAATGCAAAAGCTTTCGTTACCTCTGCATGTCCTCCCTTCAACTTTTCGTAAAACCTCCAACAACCAGCATTTTTAAAGGCTCTTGCTACACCTTCATCTCTGAGTGTAAGATCAAGCCCCTCTGGCTCTGTTCTTAGGCACCTTCCGGATCGATGTCCTCTTTTCTCCATCTTGTTTCGAATATCTTCACACAGAGAACTAACAGCAGCTACAATTCAAAAACAGCTTCGGCTTTGGAGTGCAGGCTCGCTTGCAATGATCCCTTTAAATGAAAACTCGGGTTTCTTTGCGTTTTTTCAAAAATCTCGCCATACAACAGGCATGTTTACGCACCATGAATACACATTATGACACAACCATACCTCATAAAATCTCTTAGAATAATTGTCATGTGCGTGATCCTAAACCTGATGGCGGAATGATAACCTATCATGACCTGGAGAAGACATCAACTGACAAAATGTGGACGCACTTAATGACTCATCTCCCCAGACTTGACATTTCAAGAAAACGCGCTGCAAAAACCCCGAATCCCCGATTTCGTAGCGCAGACAATTATGAATTGACAGAATGCGCTACGAAATGGTTGGTAAATGATACACTGCGAAAAGGTGGAAAAATCATTGCGCAGCTAAATTGGCCAATCAGACTGCGCTGCGAAACTGCGCAAAATACAAATGACGCAAACAAGACAAGACATGCCTTAAACAATAATGATGGAGGGTATCTAATGGTTTTTCATAAGGACTCACATCAATACCTTTTGAAATTCTAATTTCAAAATGACACACATAGAAACCTATTCACTTAAAAAAAAAAAAAATTATATGAAACTTTGGACATACGTGGACTGTGGTTCTAAGTGATAACAGGTGGAATGAGTGCGCCCCTTGGAAACCTGTGCAAAAACGCAGCTTGGAAGGGAACACACGAGCAAAGATGCATCATAAACTGGAAGGAAGGTAAACCAACAATCTAAAGTGATGGTTAAACCAGCAACACATCTCAGTAAGATTCATGCATACATATACAGAAAGAGTCTATACATACATGCGTAAGAAAGTAGATACATATATCATTAGAGTAACCAAGTTAACTGAAATACAATAACAACATATATATGAAACGTGCTGGATTTGTTATATTAAGAAGTGAAAGTTCCAATCATACAGTACAACCATGACCAACCACTAGTCCCAATAACGGAACATTACAGTCACTGCCACCTGCTCCTCCAAAGAGATGTACTAGCTCTGCACTGTGGAGAAGTCAAGGGTCATTACAATACTCTCCAAGATTTCTCTAAGATACTCCTATCGGAAGCTTGGCTGACCAAAAGCCCTTACAATGAGTTATGAGGTTCTATAAATAGAAAAGGGTGGGGTGACCCTTGAAATTCCTGTTTATGACTCTTCACCTACCCTCATGGCTCTTCAACTACTGCATGACTGTTACATTCAACTATCGACACTTGGAATTTCACTTTACAAGATGTTACATACAATCTGCACATGTACCCATGTGAAACAAAAATAGACTTGAGCAAGCCATGCAAGTTATCACTAAGACTCAGACAGTTGTGGGAAGACGATCTCTTCAACATCCTCATGATGATCGATGGTGGTGAACTAATGCCAAGCTTAGTTGTTCATGATTTTGTTCGCGTGCTCAATGGTGACATCCTGTTGAAAGCAAACTCTTGCCTCTGTTGCATATGGGTACACTAATATGGCTCATTTGTCCAATTCATCTGATAACATGCACATCATCATCTTGAGTGCAGCTAGACCAGAAACATACTGATGCATAGTGTCTACGTTGATCTTCAAGTGTGTGCTAGTGACTATTCACATCAACCTATTGAAATAAATGTTCAACTCCAGTCAGACTTGGTTCTTGTCTTCGCCTCAGTGAGTGTGCCCATGGTGGGATCGCATGCGTGCACATAATGACATCCATGCTCCTGAACAACCTTGCATGCATGCACATAATGACATTAATGCTCCTAAACAACCTTGCATGGGATCGATGACACTGTGCACCTTGTCTGCTCTGTGCCAGCTGCCGGGCTAGGTTTATAATTTGTATGGGCACAAATTCACGAGTTTGTGCATGTTGCACCTCCTACTGTACATATTCCTGTTGCAACTCCTTCTCTCATCTGTGTAGCTCCTGTTCTTCCTTGAGTTGTTGCTTCAGCACCTGCAACTCCTTCTTTGTTTCTCTCTCTGCCTTTGCATGATCCTCTTGTTGCACTATCACCTCATAACCTCAATCTTCAAAGTTGTTTTCATCACAAGTGGATTTGCTTGAACTTGCAACTTTGCTCCACCTCAGTGTTATCAACAACCTTCCTCTTACATTTGTCGCACACAGGTGTGCTACGTTCTGCTGCTACTGATGGTTCTGCTCACTATGATGCCACTGTGATATCATCTTGATATCCTTTTCAATGAACAACTTGATGTCTTCATAGATAGGGAAGTTCATAGGCACATGATCGACTTCATCCCCAGTTGTGCTCTTAACAGTGTTTTTGACTCTGCTCTCTTGGAAGCTATTATACCTGTGCTGCTGAGAGATAGATGAACACCTGTGATACATGGAGACATAGCAACACTCATGGAAAGAAATTTGTCAGTTGAAACAAAAACAAATTGAAGGACTCACATGCAACAAACTTGTGTGACTGTCTGTGAAGATTGTGCAATTTTCACCAGGAAGTTGGGAGATTAACTGTCAAAATTGCACAAGGTACAGTCCAAGCTATCAGGAGGTTGATTGACTGTTGGGACTATGCAATGCATAGTCCAGCCTGGTATGCTGAGGACTAAAACTGCGTAATGCGCAATTTCAGTCAGCAGTGACATGAAAAACATCAAACTATATTACGCAGTTTCTGGGGCTAGCAAGGTACTACCTCCCAGAATTGTGTAATGCAAGCCTGGAGGTCAGTGTTGGGTTAAACTTGTGTAGTTTCTAGAGGGCAGGCAGAGAATTCATTACCAGAAATACACAATGCTATCTAAGCAAATGGAAGGTTGAGGCCAAGGCAACCCAGACCCGCTGACAGGTGACTGAAAACATGAGAAGTTTGATTGCATGGTGAAATTAGTGTAAACAAGAGTGAACGATAAAGCATGAAAACAACAAGTGCAGTATTCAAAAAATGGGAAGACATGCATGTGTGTGAAGCGGGTTAGTTTAAAAACAATGTCATGCATGCGACAATAATGAGATGCAAACGAAAACTGAAACGGTGCTTCTATAAGATAAAATAAATCAAAACGACAACAAGCACTCATTGAATTCAAGTAGAAAACACTTACATGAAGCAAAACAAAAAAAGCGACAGAAACACAACGCAAGACATGAGAAGCTGACTCACCTTGAAATAACTAAGATGAAAGTGCAAAAGACTCCTAGATGCAATGTGGAATTTTAAAGCTATAAGATTGATGTGAGGAATGAGGTCTATAACATTCCATTCGTAAGTTTTGATAAGATTTAGGTTATGATTCGCATGCCACAAATATAGGAAAAAGCAACACTTGGCGAGAGGTTTCTAAAACGATCTATGCATGTAACCTCTAGCTGCTAAAAATAGATCCCTCAAATCTAGTGATGCCTTTTGCTATTTCGGGGAAAGAAACCCATGCATGCAAATCATTTTTTCTTGGTCCCAAAGGGAACCAGCCAACCTGAAGGCACATGCATCAGTTTGTGAGCCTGGGAAGAAAATTTGTGCAGTTTCTAAGTGGAGTTGGGTTGGCTGTCCTAGAGGGATTATGCAATTTCTGGGGTCAGTAGGTGATTGCTACCTAGAATTACGTAGTTTCTAGGTTGAGCTACAGTGTTGGGCCAGATTGCACAGTTTTCTCAAGGAAGTTTATTTGATTGCTCTACACAATTTCTAAGCCTAGCAGGCTACCCAGCTAATTTACGTAATTTTTGGATGGAAGGCTGGTTCCCCTCTAGAATTGTGCAATTTTTTGAAGGAGTTGCTCAGCTAGCAACTAACTTAAGTCTGGAATGGTAGCATGTGAAGGTAGTGAAGCAAACTAACATGAATAGGCTTGCAAGCCACTGAAAAACAAATGAAGTCTATGTACTTGACAGTGCAAGACGTGATGCTAAGGATGGTTGGTAGGCTCCAAAATGAAGCTAAGGAAAAATTTTGGAAGGTGGTTGTAGCTGCTACAACATTGTGTTGACATTGCTGGACCCACCAGCATTAAGGGAATCTCCCTGATATGAAGTCCCAACTAGACCTCACACCATTTGGAGTAGGATTCCCAACAATGGGTGGTAATGTTATGCCTTGACCATGGAATCGTGCAATGTGAAGTATGATAACTTTAGGTGAGAGCAAGTGTGTGACCCTGCGAAGAGTCAATGCGGTGCATGAAGGTTCCAACATACGAAGGGAAAAGGAAGTGCACCCCTTGGAAGCCTATAATCATACGCAACTTGAAAGGAACACACGAGCATAATGAAATCAGAAGCTAAGATGCAGAATAGTCGATAAGTTAAAGTGATGAGTTAATATAGCAACACACATTCAACAAGATTCATACAAATGAAAACAAAATAGTTCATAAGCATATGCATAAGTTAAATAACATACATTTCCAATACAATAAGAATAGACCTACTATATTAACAACATATGCATGAAAGCATTCTGGCTCTAATTTTATTATTATAGGTGAAAGTTCCATCCATACATACACCATTGACAACCACTAGCCCCAATAGTGGAACATTATAGTAAAGAACACCTGCTCCTCCAAAGAAGTATACTTGCTCTACACTACGGAGAAGCCAAGGCTCTTCACAATACTCCAAATCTCTTTCTAAGCCTAAGCCTAGCCAAAATATTGGCTTCCAAAAGCCCTTTATATGAATTATGAGGTTCTATTTATAACAATAGGGGGGTGACTCTTCAACTCCCCCATTTTGACCTTTGGATTACCCTCATGGCTCTTCAACGTCTTCACAAAATAACACATTACATTACTTGATGACTTTTCATATTCCAATATTGACACCTGGAATTTCACTTACAACATAATTACAAATAATGTTTCTTTTTACACTTGTACCCATATAAGACAAAATAGGGTAGAGACAACTTGATATCCTAACAAGACACAACAATATGATGCTGGACTTTGGGAGAAGTGCTGCTTCTCGGTCACATATTGGTGCCAAGCTTGGTACTACATGATGGTGTCCCCAAATTGCTTAACGATGTGTTGTTGGAAGCAGACTCCAAAATTCTTAATGATGTCTTGGAGCTTGTGTCCAACTCGTTTTGAAGCATGAGCAATGTTGTTTTGACTTTGACAGGACCACTAATGAAATTCTACATGTTCTGTGCATTCATCTCTAGGTCGTCCTTAGTGGAATTTTGTTTTAGCTGGTCCAAGTACTCTTGACCTCCTACTGGACTTGGCTCTTGGGTTTAGCTTTGGTGAGGGAACCGACTGATGGGATCTGGTGTGTTCTCACAAAGGCATCCAAACTATTGTACAACTGTATATATGAGCCCTGAATGCTGCCAATGAATGAGGCGAGCTTCTTGTTGTTCTGTATCAAAATTTGAACCTTCGCTTTCTCCAGCTCTGCCTGTGGTTTCATTTTCTTCACGAAGTCAAGTGGGGCCCCTTTGTACTGCATTGTCCGCTCTTACACATAGGCAGCGGTAGCTTGTATGTTTTTGAGAGTTTTAACAAACTCTTTGTTCTTATGCTGTAAGCCATGCAAATGGACAACTACTTTATGTACGGTGACAAACCCATCATAGAGCTTCTGCATGGTTTCTCCAAGTGTTGATACTTTAGCAAGTATCACTGCTCTCATCTCCCCCAATGCGGAAATTTCATTCTACGCTACTTCTCGGAGTTGTTCTACCTCTTGCCTGGTGTTAGTGTCGGTATCTTCATCCCTCTGTCAGAGATCAAATCCTCTTGTTGCATTGCATATTAGGTGTCCCATTCAGTCAGTTGCATTCCATTAGGAGCATGGATCATCTAATAGTAGTGGCTGGTTGTACAGTTTCCCTCATGTCCTTTACCTGCTGGCCCATTTTTATTCATCAAAATCATAAGTAGTCACCTTGTTGTATTTAAAAATTTCAAGAGTCATTCTTTTAAGGTTTCACTGTCATTAGGTCTAGGGTTTCATCAAAAATGGTTTCAAAATGTCCAATAACAGTCAACACGCACATGAGGAGGTTCCAGTACCAATAAATTTCATAATCAATTCCTTAGAAATGTATTTTTCCTCAAAACTCTGTTTTGAGGAAAAACAGAGTATTTTAGGTTTTATTGTATTAATTAATGTATTTTTAGTTCTCTTCTATGTAAAACAGTTCAGAGGCAACCTTGGTCTCCTTCCCCAGCCTCAATAGATCCATCCCTTGCAAAGAAAACAAAAATCAAGAAAAATCAAGTCATTCAGTTCATTAGAAGGCTCAAATAAAGTGAAAAGCTAAAAAAACAGAGTGGAAAAGTAAAGTCATATTGCAAACATTGTAAAAGTGGGTTTTATGAAACAAAAATTAAAAGCTCTTTGGTATAAATCATTCTTCTCAATTCAAAAGCTCATTTGCATTCAAAGAACAAAATGTGAGCAAAGGAAGGCCGTGTTTGAGCAAGCAAGTGAAATTGGAGAGAAACTGCCCAAATTTGGAGGCGGTGTGCACACAAGCGGCGCAACACATAGGGCTGCGATTCTTAGTGTAAATTTAAACTGGCGCGACGCACTTAGGAGCCACGGCATGTTGGGTTTGAGGCGTGGCGCATAGAGCTGCCAAGCCCGTTTTGCTCAAAAACTTCCTCAAATCGCCAAAATCGTTCAAGACTTCCAGTGAGCAAGTAAGTTAAGCTCTCCTCCTTGCTAGTGAAGGAGTTTTTCATACAATCTATGGTGGTTGTCTAAAAGAAAAATCAAACCCTACTTTCTTGCCATTTATCAAGAAAACATTGCTTAGGGTTTGCACTTATCATTTGACTGCCAAGTTCATTCTACCCTTCCCTTACTTTTTCACTCCTTCATTTATTCTCCCAGCTTATTCCCCCATTCCCTAACTCCCATATTCCCAAAAATCATCTACCCCTATCCCCAAATCCCATTTTCCCAAATCCTAAATATAAATCCCTAAACCCTAATTGCTATCCCTAAAGCTACATATCACTCCCTAATCCCTGTTTCCCTAACAAAAACCTGTCCCAACAGTCCCAAAATCCCTCATACTCTCTCCCTTCACAGTCCCTCATATACTTTTCCCTTGGTAGCAGAAAATCAAAAAACACCATAAATCCCCTTCTTCTCATCAACAAAACTCACTTACTAGCAAGCATGGAGTCTGATCTTTCATATGACCATGAGGAAGAGACACAGTGATTCTCCTACGGAGGTACATGCACCAAGGAGGCCTCACAAGGGTGGCAAACATATTCGAGAAGAACCCACTACCCTTGCTGAGCTACAGTCCTGCCCTCTTGCCACCACTTGTTTCCAACACCAATCCTGCTATGAGTTCTGTGAGATGGTTGCCAGAATTCAGTATCATCATGAGTTGGCCCGGTTATTTGTGCTTCATTTATATAATGGTCAAGCCACTCTAGTTGGTGTAACATTCACTTTAACACCAGAATCTATTTCTCTAGCAACTGACATTCCCAATATTGGAGAGCAATGGAACAAAAGGCAACAAATTGACAGGGAACACTATGAACCATACATCAAGCCCAGTTATTTGAGACAACTCAACAGAGTTTTTCCCTTTCAGTACATGAAATATTCCTATGCTCCTTTGATGAAACTGATAATGAAGTATTTCAGCTGTGAGGGCCAGTTTTCCCACCTATATGCCTATCATATAAGGTTGTTGATGTACTTTACCAGGGTGAGAATGATGAATCTCCCCTACTTCATGTGCCGAAATATTGAGAAGATGAACACCCTAGTACAACACAAGACTCCTCAGTAGCAGTTCAACAATATTTATCATTTTGCTCTCATTAAAATTGTGGTCATCCATCAGCTTGGTTTGCAGGGCATCACTTGGGAGGACTTCATTTCTCGTGAGTTTTTCATAGCTCCTCAGGGACCTCTAGAGGTTTTGCATGAGACAGGTGGACCTTCATATCAGCAGGAGGGTCATGAGACACAGATCGTTAGTATGTCGGTGTTTGTCACTTATCAAAAGGGCACCAAACGGTTGTTTGCAGCAGCAAAGCAAGTATTATCTCCACCTGGGGTGGAAGGGGTCTCGCTTCCTTCATCAACACAGCAGGTTCAGGACAAAGGTAAGAGGCCATTACAGGATGAGGGGCCTTCAGATCAGCAGGAGACTGATTTCATTCTCATTGAGGGTGATGATATTGATGTGGGCCCGCAAAGCTCAAATCTAAAAGAAGTCATCCAGGAGCAACAGGCGGATATCAATGCTTTGTCCCTCAACTTGGAAAGGGCTAAGTGGATAATAAAGTATTTGGAGCAAAGAAACAAGCAGCTTGAGGATCAGCAAGCGATTATAGAGTTGCAAAACATACGAGAGAACTGCCAAGCTGCCAAAAGGAGGAAGGTGGAGCTCACTTCACTTGAGCAAGAAATCAATGCTGATCAAGAATCATGGCTTGAAAGAGCTAATATCCACTTAGAAAAATTGTTGGAGAAAGACAACAGGGAGAAGGCATTGTTGAGGCATATGGCTTATCATTACATGGCGAGAAACAAAGTCTGTAAGGCGAGAATCAGGAGCTTAAAGGAAAAGTTGAAAAGGGTAGCAAGGAGGCGAAAGGAGCACGATAAACTTCATATATTGGTTGAGGCTTCCTTGGCCCATCACAACACTTGATGGAGAAGGCTCGGCCCAAATTTTAAAAAAAATGGGACACTTTTTGCATTTTTGGAATTTTTGGCACAAAAAACAGAGTTTTCTGCTCTATGCGCCACGCCACCAGGCACTCGCTTTTGATGAGAGCCTCCAAATGACAAAAAATCAGCATTTTTGGATTTTTCATGGAAAAATATGCTTTCCTACCAATGGCCAAGAAATTTTGATAGGTTTTGAGCCCTCAAAAAGGTAAAAAATACTCAAAAAATGACCTTACTGCCCCTATTTTGACACACAGGAAGCAGTGTTTGGAGAATTGAATTTTGGAGGGGAAAATGGAAACCAAATTAAAAAATTCCACTTAGGTTGGAAAGTAGACAGGCATGCCTTTCCAACAATAACAATTGGAGCAAGTTTGGACACCGGGAAGCCCTCCAAAAGTGGCTGCAAACAGGTGCTACGCATAGGGAAATCAACGCGGCGCATTGGGTAAATTTTGCTCAGTTTGACCAAGAATACTCTATTTTTCACCTAGCTACTTGACAGTTTGACTTTTCTCCTTATTAATGTCAAAATTATGATGTAATTTAATGTAAATGGATGGATCATGATGTAAATATTTCAAATTTTCACCTATGGAGGTAAATTCATCTATCAAAAAGTTGTTTCTAATCAGTTCCCTAGTTTCTAGAGGCAAGCTGTTCCACTGCCTAATTTCTAGTTCTCAGTTTAGAATTAGTTGAAACAGCTCCTAAACTAGTGAGCTCGACCCCTAGAGGCTAGGATGAGCTATGGTTTGTCTATATCTTGTGATTTTTCAGTCATTAGCATGGTTGGACTTTTGAGAAAGCTTGGAGCTTCTTGTATATAACAATGTAAACTTTGAAACGGGAACTATAAACTCAAAATGAGAACTCTGGCCAAAAAACCCCGTGAAAACATCAAAACCAGTGCTAAAAACGAAAAGTGTTGGTGCTGGAATAACACCTTTTTTTTCTAGGGTAAATTTTCAACATGTTTTAAAAATGGCGGTGCAAACCAATTTTTTGTGCAAAAATTGTCCAAAAAACACTCTCAAAACGAAGTGTTGATGTTCGAATAACTTTTTTTTTCAATGGTAAATTTTGTGCAAAAAAACACCTTCAAAACTAAAAGTGTTGACGCTGGGATAACAAAAAAAAATTCAAGGGTAAAATTTCAACATTTTGAAATAATGGTGTAAAATATTTTATCATGACCTTGAAGAACATTAAGATTTCAAAAAAATAATGAAAACATAAAATCAAATTAAAATTAAAACAATGAAACAATACAAAACCAAAAAAATAAAAAAAAAAGCAAAACATCAATTAAAATATACACTTGAAACAAAAAAAATAAGAAGAAAAAAACAAA
>APFE031405102.1:51839-68478 GCA_000404065.3 Pinus taeda | reverse complement strand
GAGGGTGGCTAACAGCAGAATCACTCATCACAACTGTTCCTCAAAAGGGTTAACAATCAAGTGGAGGCGTATGATCGGCTAAAAGAGTGGAGGTGACGGTAAGAACACGACCAAGGCTCAAAAGGCTGATAGGAATGCAATCACAAAGGTTATTTACCAAAGGCGTGTTTATTTTTTAATGAGCTTGAACCTTGTGCCAACATGTGCTCAGTGGCGGGTTTATTTTTTAATGAGCTTGAACCTTGTGCCAACATGTGCTCAGTGGCAGGTTTATTTTTTAACGAGCTTGAATCTTGTTCCAACATGTGCTCAGTGCTAGGTTTATTTTTTAACGAGCTTGAACTTTGTGGAAACATTGCTCCTTCCAGTCGTCTTTAAATATGTCTCTTATTAGTAGGTTCATTTTTTAATGAGCTTGCCCCATGCGAAAATTTGCTCAACGCCTTTTGTATGTAGGCTAGAAACGACCAACTACAGAACTAACTACACTAAGAGTTAATGAACTATTGAGGTTAGGTAGGATAGTTTCCTACAAAATATTTCCTTTGCTTTGTCAGGGTCTGCTGACAAAGGCGAATGGTGGATCAGACCAATCACCTAACCTAAGAAGTTGAACTAAAAGTTAGGCTAAAATAATACAAGGTTAGAGTTATGCTAGTCGCTTTTCACTTGTGTAAAAAAGGTTTGCATGCCCCCAGGTGTAAATAAAAGTAGAGTTTCCAGGTTACCATATGGAAGTCCTTGCATTTAAGCAATATTGTTTCATCTGTGGAGCAGAAAAAACACTTCCCCAGCTCTGTCCATCGAAATAGACAAAGGTGAATGGTGTGGGTCGGCCCTTCCAATCACATAACCTACAAGGAAATGGTGTTTTGGACCAATCACTTAACCTTTGAGGAGATCACGTTTTGCACTGATCCCACATCCTACATGGAAATGATGTTTCAGACCAATCATATATCCTATAATGAGGAGATCCTGTTTCGAACTGATCCCATATTCTACATGGAAATGGCGTTTCAGACCAATCATATAACCTACAAGGAAATCTATCTTTTCATCTGGGTTCACCTACCGAAGCAGACCAAGGTGCATGCCCCCTAAGCTTCGTCACATTCACCAAATCACTCACAGTAATTAGGTGGATGAAGTGGAGGTTGAAGAGCATTTCTTGTTCAAAGAGACCATTTAGGGACGGTGTTTGAATCATAGCCATGTTTGAACTGGGGAATGAAAACTGGTCAACAAGTTGTACCATTTTGCCTTCATATGGGAAACACATCACCCGAAAGAGTGAGGAAATAATACCTCCCATGCTGTAAACGTAGTCACACCCAAGGAGTAGATTGTAATCTAGTGGCCCTTGGACTACCATCACATTCAAATGAACGGTTTTCCTTCTCAATGTTCTAGGCAAATTTGGAAGGATCCCTAACGGTCGACTGGTTCCTTTATTAAAGCCTAACAAATTTCGATTCTCAGGCATAAGCGATGGCGAACCAAGCACTTTCCAAGTAGTTGAGGAAAGGATACTCACGGAAGCCCCTTCATCTATGAAAGTGCCAGACATGATCATTCTGTAAACTTGTACTATGATTCAAAATGGTACATTAGATGGAAGGCGGGGTCTCGCTAGTAGATTCGAATCAAAGGAAACGACTAGATTTCTTGGAGGAGGGACCGAATATACGGCCAGATGAATATCTTGAAATGGGGAACTTCCCTCTTGTGGTAAAGAAATGGGTAGATTTCCCCCATGTTCATTAGACTTTGTGTTAACAAAAATAATTTGAACGGTGTCATTATCATTCTCTTTGGAGACTGTATCATCTGAAGGTGGACCTTCTGAAGGCAAGACTGGGTCGACTGCCGTCTCAACCTATTGAATTTGGTCCGGTGTTGACTCAGAGGGTTTATCTTCAATGATAGGCATTTCGACTGAAAACAAAGGCATATCAGTCGGATTTTCAACTAGCAATGGACTTGGCAAGAATTTCTTGTATCCAGGTGGAAGTCGCTGCGGTGAAGCAGGATGGTTATCCAAGAAACTTTTAGCTTCAGCTAGAAAAGGACAACGATGGATGGCATGATCACCTTCACACAACCTACAAGGAAAACTAGATCTTCCTTTTTTCCATTGACTTCATTTTCACTAGTTAATGGTGTACTCTCAACATGATCGACAGAGGTTGATGACATCGGATGGTGCAAGCAGGAAGACCAGTCTCTCAAGATCCGTAGGATGCAAGGACAATCTCGATGAAAGTGGTTTCCTTTGAAAATTACGCATGGGCATTTGGGTTTGGAAGGTGCGGTGTGTAGATTTTTGCATGACAATGCATGGTTGCCCCCTTGCGTGACTGGCTTCTTCTTCTTCTTCTCCTTCGCTTTCTTCTTCTTCTCAGTTACTTGGTTTTTAGTATCACTAGTTTCAGCAAGTGAAGAGGAAGAAGGAGAGGGAGAAAAAAAACAAAGTATAAGGTGAGGGAGCAACTCCAGTATCATCTGGTTGCTGATTCGATTACTGAGCGATTACGGTGTTTTGAACGATAGAGGTCAAGAATAGCCAAACTGGAAAACCAATTGTGATTCCTGGAAGGGACATCTCCCCAAGAAGAGAAAGGACTAGGATTTCCCCCAAGGGGAAATCCTTGATTGGTGGACTCCATTATCTCAACCTAAGATCAACAAAGGAATAGGGATGTTATTCCAAATTAAATGAATTTTATGATGCTTTGACACAACTTGCTTTTTCAATTTTTAAGAGTCGAGAAAAAGCTGAAGGTGACTCTAGTCACCTTCAATTTTTAATGATCCTAAAGTGACAAGTGCTCAGATGGACCTTTTCTTTTAGGGAGTCAAAAATGAACAAAAGTGACTACTCTGGAAGTCTAGATAGAGGGATTACCAAACCAATCAAAAAACTGCAATATATGCCTTGGTGGCAAACTAAAGAGAAATTACCAAGGATTTTACTTACGAATGTGAATCTTCCAAATGTTGTGTTTAGTGCATTACGATCGATAGGGCGGCATACACGAATTCCTAAGGATAAAGGATATTAGCCTATTGTGGTCTCCCAATATATACTCGATGGTATGGGGAGCACAAGGCTGTACTGGCACTTGTCATATCAAAGAGGAGGAATCACCCAACCTTCGATGAAAATGATAGTTACCAGGTTTTATAATGCTAGAAAACATCTCTAGCCTAGACTTCTAGATGTTGTGTGTTAGGTTCCAAGGCATTTTTATGTTCATTGAGGTTTATTTTAGAGTCTATCTTTCTTAGAAGTTTGTCTTTCAAGGTCCTCCATTTGATGTAGATGTAAAATTCCTAAATATGCAATCTAAAATGATAAACAGTCGTTTGTTTTCTTTTAGCAATGAAAATCCTAGCTACTAAGGAAGAAAATTTCGATTATTTCAACAGAGAGTAGAGTGAACACAGTAAATGCACTTTTCCTAAATCATTTTCTGCATGCAGTCTAAATGCAAATGCACATGCATGTATTTGTTTTTCCGCTTCCTTAGAATGCCAAAAATAAAACTAAGTACAGATCTGAACTACTTTCTTCAAAGCGACACTTTAGCAATTTCTTTTCAAAACGAAAGGAAGGCTAAGATGACACTTTCAATTTCGAATGGCAGACTACTTTCGACACTTCAAATATTGACAATTCAAATCAAATACAATGGCAAAAGTACAATCGACTATCTAAAAGAGCAAGATTTTACGACACTCTTTTTCTTGACTCAAAACAAAAGTTACGACACTTTCGAATCAAAAGATGACAGTCCGATTAAGATACTTTTTGCAAAAGAGGACTCTAAATGATGAAAAATACATAAAAGACATTCACAATTCCTTATCAATGGAGGCTAAATAATGTAAAGGAAGAAGGCTTCAATAATGATATACTGATCATAAGCAGAAAAACCATTGAATAGAGCTGAAAACAATGAAGAAAAAACCAAATTCCAGAGGGGGAAACAATCTCATTCAATCATCGCACATGTCCTTAAGGGAAACAAGGATGCATCTCACCTGCAGCACACGAGAGGTGCAACACATCCAGATTGCCAATGAGAGATAGTGCGATGGACTAGGGAACAAAAATGAGCTTGGTTTCTGCTCAAAATTTGCAACTAAGTTCAGTGATTTAGGCCGAGCTATGATGGACAGTAAACACAAAGTATAGGGGTATGATTTTATGAAGTTATTGAGCTACCACTAGGGCACTTAGGATATTTGCAAGTTAGATGTTCAGTTCATAAACCAACCTGGAGATTGACTGAAGCAACATTGATCTACTTTGTAGTTGCATAGCAAAAGCAGTTCGAAGGCTAGCTGGCTAAACTTCAGGCTCTGTCTGTAGTTTATAAAGAAAACAACAGTAACAAACAAACAAATTATTCACTCCCCAGTGGAGTTTCCATTTTTTTCCAGGAAAACTAGTGTCTATTTGATCTGATAGTCCCACTAAGATAGGTAGCTATCTTAGAAACAAACAATTCAAAGTAACTTGTGTTTTCCTTTATGGATGCTAGATAAGAGAGAAGCAGAGAGCACCAAACTTAAGCTTTCGCTTCGCTCCTTGCTTGTTTCCTCTCTCCTCTAATAGATCTTGCCACTCCTTTCTCACTTGTCCCACTTCAAAGAACACCTATAGAGGCAAAGCAACAAGAAACCATCAAAGCATAGAGATCTATGATACCACAAACAATGTAGAATCAGAAGTACATTAACCATATAGTTGCATACACAAATACAAGATTCAGAAACACACAAGTATATGGAGGAAAACTCAAATAACTTTATTGATAGTAGAAGTATAAGAGAGGATTTCAACCCAGCTGTCTGATCCAGCATCATCCTCCTAGCATGAAAGCCCTCTTTACCTCATGAAAAGCAAAATCACCCAACAATACAATGTCTTAAAGAGAAACCAACAACACTTCCATACAAATTACAAAATTCCAGCCCCTGGATCCCTAGGATGAGGAATCCATATATAGATATTTGCATGGGGTGAGTCAGCTTCTAGGTTTTTGATTAGTGTCATTTCAATGATAGTTCTTGGTTCCACTTGGAGATTTCATGATCTCTTACTCATCCCCAGGAAAATTCAGAGAGGCAAGTGTCATATAAGAAGTTTCTAGAAGATTCTCTGGGTTTCCACTTAGCAAATTGTCTCTGCCATTTGTCTGCTCTCGCCCATCGCACCCTACAAAAGGCCTTTTGAGTATGCATCGCACCCCCCATGTGTAATAGGTGAGATGCATCACACCTTGGCCAAGGAGCAGTTTGTATGGGTCAGTTTTGACCAGTTCTGAGTAGTTTTTCAGGTGGAACTTCTACGAAATGATGTAATCAGTTGACCATGATCCTTTAGGGTATGAAACAATACTTTTAGGGGTTTAAGAGCCCTTGGTTTATTGACATATGTGATTGGGGTTGCAGTGCCCAAATATGTCTATAACACCATCTGGTAAGCGCATGTCTGGATCTCCACAAAAATCAGTGCCAATATATGGCTAGTCCTCCACGACGATCTTCTGTCATCGTAGCCATGAGAAGAATGCAGGTCGGTATGACATATGTTGACCCCCAATGATCCTGGGCATCAAATGACTCTAGTAGGCCATCTACGGATCATATTGTGTAGGAGGATCTACCTTAGTCAACTGATACTAGAATAGTCCCACTCCTTCTAGGAAGAAGGTCACAAGTACAGATCTAAAGCCAAATTGCTTCAGATTCCCCACCTTGGCCTTGGAAAACTAGCACTTGATGTTCATCTTCATGGCCTCTGCCCAGTTGAAGATCATAGGAGTTTTGCAGTCAATGGCATAAACAAACTTCGACTTGTTAGTCTCATGTTCTACCTAGGACCCCGCCACTCTATTGACCTTAGTGTCAATTCCCACACACTAGAAATCTCTATCTTTTCACTCTTGGACTTCAGGGCCTCTGGGTAGTGTTAGGTAGACAAGGAAGATATGCTTGCCCCGATCGGATGTGACCCATACAAGTTCACTGGCTCACCTCTGCGAGATAGTCTAGTGATGAAGTAGATATATGAATTTGTCAACTCCACTCCTGGTCACCAATGAAAAAAATCTCCCGATTAATGTCCCAAAGGCTTATCAGGTGTCGAAGCAACTCGAGTTGGGATCGTATCCCTGGTGTAAGGAAAAATTTTAGGATCCTGCAAGCCCTCAAAGCCCCTAGGCAATTTGGGTCATTCATTTCCTTGGTGTCAACATCTTCATGTTCCCTTTCCTTCCAATCCACAATTTTTTGGCGATTCTCTCCTGAAAAAGCCATTAATTTGAGCTAATAAGCATCCTTGGCACATAAAATTCAAGACTAAATGGTTAGTTTTTAAGAGTCAATTTGTACAGATGGCTTTGCTAATCACCCTCGGTCGGCGCGATTCTGTGCCCAGAAATTGCGTCGACTGAGGGTGAAAAAGATTTTCAAAAATCTCCTTGAAAATCCAAAAAAATGGCTAAAAGCATAAATAAATAGCATGAAAATGGAGCTCAGGGCTTCAACTATTACCTAGAACTAACGTCTCATCGATTGACCTCCCAGATCTACCGCATTCTGCTCTCGAACAATTAGGGCAAAAGTGGGTAAAAAGTCTCCACAACAAAGGTAAAATGGTAAATGGTAAAAATATATTTACTTTCCCCTTTTTATTCATTTTTCATGAAAATATCAAGTTTTGTAAATATTTTGACCTATTTTTTCCTCAACAACTCGATAATACACTTTACCTTACTTGTGTAGCGATAGGTGATGGATGTTTGACGATGGTGATGAGTCATGTTAAAGCTATTTTCTTTACAAGTTAAACTTATACAAAATATTGCCAAGTATTTTTTCCCTTTTTGACTCATTAAAGAAAATAAAAATGGGGGTTTTTCTTTCAGCTCTTTTCTGACCCTTTAAAAGAAAAAATATGGCAGAGCCCTTGTCATTTCGGACTCGTTAATGGATGTGAAACGTCATGCACCCAGTATAAGTTTACCCCTTTTTCGGGTTGGGGGCATTATTTATGAAAAAGGTACTCCTTGACTGAAATGGTCAAGCAGTTCTCTCAAGTATTGTTTTCTACCTTTTTGGGCTCAAGAGACACAAATGTATGAAAAGGGACCATGTGGAGTTTTCTTTTACATGTCTTTTTAAAAATCTCTAAACATGAAAAAGGTATCGAGTTACACCTTTGTCAGACTTATTTAACTATTAAACGACATCAGATTCGTCATCATGGTGACCATGAGCTCCTCCTTCCTAGGGCTCGTTAAACTTACTAGGTCAGATTCGTCCAAAGGATGAACTTACAGTGTAAGCATATGCTATCCCCTTCAAGCTTGTGATTAAAAAATAATTGGGGTACTTGCCAAAAATGGTGGGGGAAAATTTGGAAATCTATCAATCGTGTCGGCAACTCACTCTTGAACATGACATTCTTTTCTTTGTGTCGAGTTGGGACATCCTCCTTTGCATCGTTGACCTTCCTAGGTTTGGGCCATTACTTTTGCCTTCCATCTGATCTCTGCTATGTCATCATGACCATCGATCCTATGGATCCAGAAGCTGCCAAACTTCTAGTTGTGTCACCGATATGTTCAAGAGTTGTCTTTCTCCAGTTACACTTACCTCTGATTCTCTATATCATCCAAAATCATTTTGCATCATCTCGTCTCATGTTGATGATGTGGGATTCCTTATGGCCCTCCTTTGACATGGTCGATTTTCATCGACTTCAACTCATTATCTGGGAAGTTGATCGAGAGACTCCCTTGTAGTACCTTAGGACTTGCATGCTCTAATGGCAAGTTCTTCACACTCGACAACAAGTTCACATCATTGGCTTTCGATCGAGTGATTTCACGGGTGTTCGACTTCAGTTCCTGTATTCACATGCTGTGTATTTTGTTGATGGTACCTTGAGGACCATTTTCATTATTGGTGGTTTCTCTCACGCTTGTTAACCATTTACATCATTGACTAGTAATAAAACGACTTTCTAGTATGTTTGACATCAACACATCTATTCGTCTGCTAGGATCTGTGCTTTGATTGACTCGTATTGGAGCGCAAGACCTTGGACTCAGATCACAAAAAGTCCAAGTTGTGAAGTGGTGTGACATGGCTATGATGATATGCATGTCTCTTTTAGGTGGCTGGCTATGACCAGACCATGAGTTATCATATGTGATCGTTCTCATTATTAGATGGTTGTGACCATACCTTGGTTTCATTATGATCCTCTTTGATGGATGGTTGTGCCCATACCTAGATATATTTACATGATCATTCTCTGGATGGCGCATCCATGCCATGATTCATGTATCATTTGACAGAGATCTTAGTTTATGTATATGTATCTGTACTTTCTTGGAGGTTTTCCAATGACAGTTCGGTTCCCCACATTGATTTATAAATCATTTCATCCCTCACTCTAGCTCGACCTTTATGCTTTAGGGGGCATCTGTTACACAACATTTTGTCATTGTCCCTATACTCCCCATTACTTGATCCTAGAGGACCTCTACAGTGAACCCCTCATGCTTTTCGTTCATGAAGAACTCCCATTGTGTTCCTCTTCATGAGCAGATAAATTCCCTTTTGCACCATTTCCCCTAAAACTTCTATTTGCCCAGTTTACAAGACCGGCACTAATGGTCTTTGTCTTCCCCGCGCCGATGTGCAGAGATTAGCACTACTCCTCACACCGACCGACACGATTGATTTTTGTTCCAGTCGCGCCGGTCCTGTTGTGGAAAGTTTTTTAAATAATAGCTGAAGCTTCCAGCTCTAGAAGCTTCGTAACGGAAGTCTGGTAAATGGTTTGGTCAGATGGGGTCGAGGATCATAGTTTGGGATCCTTTCGTCTATAATGATGGAGCTACCTCAAGGGATAAGTCCTTCTCCCATGATAATATGATCCATATCCCATCCATATTTCCTATATAAACCTCCCTTCTTCCCAAGCACAAGCTAGTTTTTGGTTGAGTGTAAGTGTTATAGTTCCAAAGTGTTGATGCTATTTTGGAGTAGACAAGCAAGCTATTACTAGTTGTAGCTATCTAGTTGTGTGAGGGAGAAATGTGTTTTGGTTTGGAGTGAAGCCTAAAGGGAAGAGCTTTAAAACTATTGTTGTTTGAAGCCATCGTGGAATGCTAGCAGAAGTGTGTGGGAACCTGGTCTTGTCAGAGGAACACTGCAACATCAAGACGAAGGGTTGTGATATCTCTTTGATATTAATATATGCAACTATCGATTGATTTCCTACATGTTTTGTAATATTACATATCCATGTCTTAATGTTTCTTGACTTGTTAATTAGGTTGAATTGCAATTTGTCTATTATTATGTTTGTATGTTGTTGTTGTTTACTTGTTTCAGGAGCTTGAAGAAGGAAATAAGAGATTGTTGGAGTGAGCAAGCGAGGACATCATCAAGCAAGATAAGTGACCAAGAGGTAGGCCCTCTTGATTGATTCTAACCTAAGGAAATCTTCCATAGAATGTATCTATTGTGGCTAGACCCATTATTGGGCTAGAGGAACTCATTCGTATTCGCACTTATAATTTTACTTCACCACAGGTGCTCCTCCTCATCTCCTACTGCACCAAATCCGAACACAGTCGTCCCAATCTGGCAGCTTCTCCCGACCATTAACAAAGTCTTGATAACTATTCCAACTCTTTGGGAGTCCTAGAAGAGCAAGACTCACCATATCTTCTTTCGAAACTATAATTCCAACAGTTAAAAGTTCATCACGACATTGAGTGAACTTGGTCGAGTATTTGGAAATAGTCTTTCCTTTCTCCATTTTGATTTTTCAAATTTTTCCCTTTAGTGCCAATTTCCTTTGGTCACTGTTTTTTTATACAATTCCATCAATGTTTTCCACATAGCATACATAGTTTCCTTGCCATGGATACTTGAGACAATGTGGTCTCGAACTCCCTCAAGGATTATCCACCTCATCTTCGCCACACACTTATTCCATTTGGCCAGGTTTTTTGCATCCGATGTTGTTGGCTTAGGGAATTATTTATTAATGAATTCCTTTAAGCCATTATATTCTAGCACAACCTCCATTGTATCCCTCCAAGCTATAAAATTCTAGCTACCTTCCAAGACATATTCGAGCCACAAATCATAGAATACCATCCGCCGATTCTGAAATATGAAATGAAAATTTGAATTTCACTTGTAACTCTGAACTCAAAACTTTGAAATCTCCTATAGTATATTATTCTCTACTCTAATATCATTCAGAAAATCCTATAGATTGACAATCTCATGCAATGTACTAAAGAAAGAGACAAGAAACTACTTCTACTATCAACCAACAAAAGCCAATAGATTGATGAAAACAATAATCAGCAAGAGGAAGATAATCGAATACACATAACACAATAATTATCCGAGGAAAACCACGGCTCAAAACCCCACTATCTGTATTGCATATATCAAAAATCCAAGATGATAATACATTTCTTGTTCTCACAAGAACAGTCCCAACACTTAGTAAAATAAATCTCCAACTCACAAGCAAACTCTTGGACAACACTTAGCCAATTATGTAGCCCTTCTAGTCCCTATTTCCTTATGCAATTCCTATGGCTGATTAACCTATATTAATGGGAGGCAAGTGCATCCAAAACTACACAATCCCTTCAAAGTTCAGTTCTTGATTGCATGCATGATCTATACAACTCATTAAATCATACAACTAATAGCACATTGTCCCTGCAATCTAGTTTCAACTGGGTCTTTCTCAAAATCGACATGCATGAGTTTCTGATGAGAGAATATTCAGTTAACTAGAGTAGCACTATTTAATGCATAGTGTACCAACTGACTATTAACTCATTATTAGTTCGTCAAACAATTTGGAACTAATTTAACTAGACTTAACTCAATAAACTAAGTTAACTAATTACAACTCATACTTAACTCATATTGTACCCCTATAATATAGGGAGAACATATACATGACTCCAGAAATACTTCCAACTCGAAATTCCTAAGCTAATTATGTTAATTAAACTTAATTAACTATTTACAAGTTGCTATAAGAAAAAAATTTGATTTTAATTCTCAGTTTATTTCAAGGACAAATTAAACTGGGATTTCTTGTTGCCATTTCTCAATAGAGGACTGGAGCATTTGTGGAGAGGTCAGAGCTAAGCTTGATCTGATATCTAATGCATCTTGTGGCCTCGGTATTTTAAGTATCTGGTCACTACTTTATGCTGAATGTATGTTGTAACAAACCTTCCTTTGAATTCATATCAATGAGTGAATGAACCAGTTGTATGGAATCATGTATGTGTGTATCGCTGTGATTTATAGACCTTCTCAAAAGTTCTTATATTGATGGTCTTCTCTCAGATGAATATGATAACTATAATGATATGATGTTATGATGAAATTATGCTTTAAGATGTATATGGAGTAATGTCTGGGTCATCCGTGATATCCTTCTAAATCCATCTTAGTTTCAGTCATGGCACGCCTCAAGTGAGACTCCTTACCCTTTGGGGTAAGGTGAAAATGTTGATGTTATCCTAGAATACATCAAACTCTTGTTGGCCCCTTTTGCCTAAACCCAGGGTCTTTCCCTGATGACATTTTTGTGCCAACAGAAGGATGGTGGTCTAGGATTTACCATCTTAGGCTTGAGATCCACATATGATGAGAGGATGAGCTCAAGGGATAAGAGGTGAATTATCTAAGATATGATCAGATAGGATTCAAGCTTCTTATCTATGGTAAATAGTTAAAACAACCTTTGGAAGCTTCAAGAACAAGAAGCTTCAGAATTATTTTTAATTTTCTTGAATTTCTAGAATTAGCGCAGTTACAAAAAGGAGCAACTAGTGTTGGCCAACACTGATGTCTAAGGGAGAAACATGCACTGAACATAGGTGACCAAGATGAAAGGGAGTGATAGGGATAAAAACACCGATTTTGAGCAATTTCTTCTAGAAACTCAGAATTTTTGGAAGATTCATGCTTAGGGCTTTGTGAAGGGATGATGACAACATGTTCACATATATTGATTGATCTGGTGTGTTGTCTTATTGACCAGATGTGATAGAATGGCCTATAAAATATTTCCCCCTAAAGTACAAAATCATAAATAGTAGTTGATGGCTAAAGTGATTTACCTTGTCACAAGTCCCGATCAAGAACAACTAGTCAAGACCATCATATGTTACAATACATTTTCATTGTGATATCACAACTGAGGGAGTCATACCCATGCTCAACTTATAAGCTAACATTACATGTAAAATGACCAAGAATTGTGTCCACTAATGATAGAAATTGGACCCATGCTTGTATGATTGTTTGTATGATTGTAGCCATCATACTTTGTAATCTTGTATTAATCCTGGAATCGCAGTGCAGATGGGTGAAACTAGATCCTTCATCGCCCAATGTACAAGTCTAGCCATGTGAATAAATGAGTTGAATTCGAACATGGTAGATGCCATATAATTACCATCCAATGATGTAATCCATTAATAGATGTGAGAGAAACTGCTGATAATGTTAATGGTTATCAAGGCACCATAGTACAATCTGTATGGTGCGAATAAATGAGCTAAAGCTGAACACTACACAAAACCTTCCGATCCAAAGCCAATGATAAATACCTATCACCAAGAGTGAGGAAAATTTCCATTGATGTATGCAAGCCCCAATGTACTAAAGGGAGTTTCCAAGTCAACTTCATGGATAATTACTTGATGTCAACAGGAAGCAACTTGTCGTAGGAGGGCCTTGATGTATCCCCCATAAACGATACGAAACAGGTATCAAGATTTGAGATATAATGATGCTGATATGGAATTGGTTCAAGAATGAAAAGCATGAATGAAGGATTAGGAGTATATTACCAGATATCAATTGAAGGAATTATCTTGAACATAGAAGCGACACTTTATGGAGTTGGAAACATTGGGCCAAAACGAATGTGGGGGTTTTGATATGGTGTAATGAACCAAAGGGACAAGGATATTTACCGACTCAATAGTCAAAAATATGAGTGAAAGAGTGTCATGTTTAAGAGAAACTCACTATCATTAACAGGTTGACTACCCTGTTTTCCCAATTTCCCCAACCATTTCTAGTCATTACCTCTTTATTTTTTACAAGCTAGAGGAGGATAACATATGCTTGATCTATAATTTCATCCTTCAGATGAATCATTTTGAGTATTTTTAACGAACCCTGAGAAGGAATGGTTTGGTCTCGTCATGCTAGATGAGTCCAACATTGTTTGATACTTTTACGAGTCTAGCGAAGGTGTAACTCAAATCCATTTTTATGTTTAGAGAGTTTGAAAAGAGGTGGAAAATAAAACTCCAAAGGTTCCTTTACATAAAATTGTCTCTTGACTTTGAAAAGGCAAAAAAACATACTCAGGAGAACCTCTTAGCCATGTTTGACTAAGGTATTTATTTTTCGTAAGTAGCCTATCTTAGTCCAGAAAATGGTTAAACTTATATTGAGTAGATGTATTTTCATTTACTTTAATGAGTTTTACAAGGCAAGTGCTCAATAATATTTTCATGTTTTGGGAGTATGAAAAGAGATGAAAGAGGACTCCTCCTAGAGGAACTAGTGGTATAAAGGGTAGTAACTATTTTTGATCATGACAGAACTACTTGAAACATGTAAACGTCAAGGGGAGGGGTAATAATACCACTCATCATATCAGTTCCTTAGGAAAGGGTAAAACAACCAAGTGAAAGTGTATGATCGACCAAGCAGGTGGTGATGATGGAATGAGAAAACCAAGGATCATCTAGTACAAAGAGGCTGATAAAAATGGCAATAGAGATATGTAAAGTATGGGATAGGTTTCATTTTTATACAAGCTTGAAACAAGTTAAACTATGCTTGAGATAGGTTTCATTTTTACACAAGCTTGAAGTAGAGAAAAATTATGCTTGACATAAGTTTGCATGCCCCCAACATAATGACACAATTATAGGGAAATGCCCCTGAAGCTTCATTTCATTCACCTAAGTAGACTATTGGTTACTAATAGGTGGATGGAATGAAGGTTCATTTATGAGATTAAGTTAAAGAATCAACTGGGAATTTACGAGATCTAATTTGTAAGGGGCTCTAATTCATATTTTAACAAGCTTGACACAAGAAAATAACTATCCTCATAGGACCTTGTTTCGCTTGACACAAGAAAAAGGATTATGCTTCAGGAACCTTATTTCATTTTTTAATGAGCTTGACACAAGACAAGGAACTCTCCTCTGGGAACCTTGTTTCATTTTTTAACGAGATTGACACAGGAAAAGGAACTCTTCTCTGGGAACCTTGTTTCATTTTTTAATGAGCTTGACATAAGAAAAGGAACTCTTCTCAGACACCTAGTTTCATAATGAGCTTAACACAAGAAAATGAACTCTGCTCCAAGATCTCTAATTATATTAATCATGGCTCCCTAGGGACCATGGCTTCCAAGAAGCTCTCATCATATGGGAGAACAATGCTCTAGAAAGGATCCATATCAAGGGATCCAATGGAAAGATCAGGCTCTAGTGCTCCCATTACATGATGCACTACATCACCTACTATATCATTAATACATGGGGCGTGGAATAGGTTGCCACATAATTAATCTATGGCGAGGGACATACCACTTTCATACAACGACCATTTATGGATGTTGGTTGATTGGGAGTCAAATTAGGACCAAAAAATGAAAGCTTGTCAATGGTCATGATTCTTCCTTCATGTGAGAAATACATCACACAAAAGAGCAAAGAGACAAGAGCTCCCATGTCATAAACATAATCATGCCTAAGGAGTAAATGAAAATTCAAAGGGTTTTGGACTACCATCATATTTATATAGACAATCTTTCCTCCCAAAGTAATAGGCAACTGAGAAAGGATCCTTAATAGTTGACTGGTTCCTTTGTTAAAAGCCAACATATTCTAGATAACTAGCACAAGCTACGGGGAACCTAAATATTTCCAAGCAGTTGAGGATAGAACACTAACAGATGCACCTTCATCTATGACTATGCCATGTATGGGCATATTATAAGCTTATACTATGATTGAGAAGGGCACATAAGGAGGAAGACGCTATGATTCCAATTGAATCCAATTAAAGTAAGTGACCATAATACTTGGAGGGGGTGTCATGGGAATGGGGAGAACTGCTCCCTTGTGCTACGGGGACAAGAGAATTTCTCCCCTATATTTTGGGAATGGGATAATCCCCACCTCCCTCTGTCGTGGGAATGAGAGGAATGTCCCCACGTGCCATGGGAATGAGAGAATTATCCCCTTGTTCCATTGGAATGGGAGGATTTCTCCCACAAACCATTGGAATATGAAGAAACGAGTGTTGCGATTGCAACAAGATGATGGAGCTTAGTGAAAAGAGTCGCCTTCACTAAGTGGGCCCGCAGGCTATTTTTGGCGCAAGTCTATTTTTAGACTATGTCTATTTTTAGACATATGGATCATGTCTATGGATTGCAGGTTGTTGTTTATGGATGATTGATCAAGTTGAGAAAATAGATGGACTTCTATTTTTGATGAAAGTGTGAGTGATCATAGTGTGAGTGATCAAGTCTATTTTTAGACTGGCTGTCAAAAATAGAAAAGTCAAATATTATTATCTCACAATAATATTTGGACTATAAACTTTGTCTTATTCTCTTGGAGCACTTCAGTTCGAGCTACGGATGTGGCACATGCAATTGCATGAAGGAAATACGTGGTTCTTATGGTTTAGTTGAATATTTGCATGCATGACTTCAGTTAGAACTCAAGTGAGTTGAGTTTAGTGGACTGGAGGTGCAGTTGATGGAGTTGTGTTCAGTTTAGCTTTGTTAAACTGGTTGTATTTAGTCTAACTGGCAAATAGACTAGAGATGAGTTGGGTGAATTAGTTATTAATTAATTCACAAGTTATTAACTCATAATACAACTAATGAATACATCAGTTAACTCAGTTGCATGTCAGTGCATGTTCAGTTCAGCAGGGACAGGTGTTAGAGAATCAGATTGCTATCAGTTGTGACTATAGTTGTGCACCAGATCTTGCACAAATCAGGGGATTCCAATGAGTTTGCCCACATTGTAGCTTGTTCTCACATGATTTAGCCAAGGAAAGACGTGGCTGCCTTGGAATTATCACTGGTTCTTGTGCAGGTATTGAGCAGCGGAGGCAGGCAAGCAACGAAAGAGATTTGAGCCAGTGATTGATTCAGATCTGAGCTATATTGTGTGTAACAGGTGGAGCTGGTACTGGATTGCTTGTGATAAGCATTATACTTTGTAATGTTACATGACTCAATCATTAATATACAAATAGTTGGGGTTTTTAGCGAGATGCTTTCCCCGGGATACATACTGTGTTAATGTGTGAATGCTCTTGATGTTTTATTGTTATTGATGCTGCTATATTGATGATCAACGTAGAGGAGCTTATGTATTGTGTATGTTTTCCGCAATAGTACATGATCAGGATAATCTCTGTTGAATATGGGTTAAATTATTCAAAATTTCTACATGGTATCAGAGCTGTTGATCATCTGATCTACTATTCAGGAAGT
>APFE031405102.1:27265-39285 GCA_000404065.3 Pinus taeda | reverse complement strand
ATATACATGTTTCTATTATCTACTTATGTGTTCATGATGACGTGATCAATTTTTTATAAGTGATGCAAATGTCTATGCTAATGCATTGGTTAATGTATTCAAATTTCGTGGAATGTGTTGATATGTGATATAAACAAAATTTCTTTCGAGTAATCGAACACGTAGATACATACGCAAAATTTGTGGATTTCTTACCTAGTAATGACTATTTAATTGTAGCACAACGAGTTGTGAATCTATTTAACAACCAAATTTCTAATTCCAAGAGCAATTGCTTCTGATAACAGTTCAATAACTACAATGTACTCAGAAATATTATTAGTTGTTCATCCGAGGAAAATACCTTGTAAATTGATCAACTCACCATCAAGGGCAAAGAATTCCCAATTTCCGGAGGATAAGTTCTGGGTGCTATGACAAGCACCATCAACAAAACCAACATAATGAGTTGACGACATCTATGAACTGAGTGAAACACAAGGTAAGCAGAGGAAACATGTATGCAAAGCAAACAATCACACCAAAAAATAAAAAATGCACACTAATGAATTCACACACTAATGTACAAAAGTAATTACACGGAAGAACATGTGTAAAAAGTTCAGATGGAGCCCATTTTTGGAATTGGTTAATCGATCAACAGACAAGGACAACATAGTTTCACTGTTGGCATGACAAGTAAGCATCGACTAGGCCAAAAGGTGGAATAACACACATAAATGGATATGCCTCCATGCCCCCTGGGCGAGTGAGAGGTACGAATCATAGGATGAATACCCCATTGCAATAATGGGTAAACAATAAAAACTTGGTGAGGTGAGAAAATATCAATCCCATGACGAGAAAAAGATGTCTCCAGTTGAAAGATTGGGAAAATTTAAGGTATAACTGAAATATCAATGTGTAAGGTAGCAATAATATTTCCCATATTACCTTCGGAAAAAACTTCGTGCACCAAAACAAGTGTTTGAAGTGGATGCGTCGGGTTATGAGAAACAAAAGCTTCAAGACACAAAGGAATCTCACTAAGACTTGGAAGAAATGAGGAACAATGATGTGCATCATTCCAAGTAGTTTCGTCAATAGAAATAACCTAAAAAATACTCTCGTCTGTGGGGAATATATCATTCAAGGGATCTAGAGAATCCCAAGAACCAAGCCAAGGATATTGTGAATACGTCTCTAGGTGCACACTGAGAATGGTATGAATTTCTGAAGCGGTCACTGAAGCCAAGACAACTTCTTGATATGCTCGTTCAAAAGGACTTAGCATCATAGCATCACCAAAAGAATCAACCTGATTCAGAGTAGGGATGATCCATAGATAATTGGAGATATAGATCATGTTGATTGAGGCGACATATGAAGGTGGGAGAGAAAAAGTTCCTATTAAAGAAGAATATTTAAAAAGACCCGTCCCCATGCTCTCATTTGGAATATTGGTATTTCTGACATATGGGATGTTTCCATTTGAAGCACTAGAAGAGA
Source organism: Pinus taeda (assembly GCA_000404065.3). Lineage (NCBI taxonomy): Eukaryota > Viridiplantae > Streptophyta > Pinopsida > Pinales > Pinaceae > Pinus > Pinus taeda. The sequence goes on along the minus strand of APFE031405102.1, from coordinate 37,797 downwards.
AAAAGGACAATTGATCGACGGTGACAATTTTCCCTTCATGAGGAAAAAAGAGCACCCAGAACAAAGAGGAAACCACACAAAACATGGCATGGGTCCAGCTTCACCCAAGTAGAATGTTGTAATTCATATTTGCATCTACAACTTCTACTTCTAACTCGACAGTCTTCCCTTCCAAGGTAATGGGAAAACTTGTGAGAATACCATAAGGATAGGAGCCTCTACCATCAAAGGCTTCTAAGGTGTTCAAGGACTGGTTGAGAGGTGGAGAGCTGATCCCTTTACAACACGAAATAAACATGATGAAGGTGGAAGCACCTTCATCAATGACAATCTGATGAATCATATTTCCTTTTATAATTACTTGAATAAAAAATGCAATTTGATGAGGAAGACGAGGAACATGGTTTTCTAGATTGAAAGTAATCAAGTTCAAATCGGTAGGATCGATGCCTCCTATAGAAGACAATAATGATTTCCGATGTGTTGGATAAGTTTGGAGAACTTCCAAGGCAGAAATCATCGAAGGCGCTTGAGCTAAATATTCAAGAATACTGTAATGTTGAGCATCTCTAGCATTCGGATTATAGGATGACTTCTGAAGCACACCTTTGGGAGGTAGTTGGATGACAGATTCATTAATAGGTCTCTCGATGTGGAGAGGACCAGAACTGGGTGGAGTGGATGTAGAAGGTGCATTAGTGACTTCCTTTTCCACCATCTTTTTTGAGGAGTTTGATAATCTTTTGATCAGGTGGCTATAGAGATAGGTAGTGAACCCATCATGTAAACCTGAGAACTAGAAGAGGCAGAGGATTGTGGTTGGCCTACCAACTGAGTCTGGTGAGATGGAAATGATTCTTTGAGTACAAACGGGGTCCCTTTCAATAAACAACTAACTTCCGCATGATGGGGCCAATCCTTAATAATCTTCCTCACAAATGAGGCAAGGATATTTCAGCTTAATCTTCGAGGAATCATCAGCAGATGGCTTCAGAGGAACCTGTTTTATGGTATCAAATTTTTCTTTACCTTTACTCTTTTTCTTACCTTTTGAGGCTTTATCTGTTGTGGTAGACTGGATGACATTAACCTTTGAGTTTTTACCAGGATTCGATGGGGTTTTTGAAGGAGGATTAGAACTAGTATTCAAGACAGATTTTTGCTTTGAAGAAGCTTTAGTGGAAGTTTGGGATACTAATCCAATGATACCATCAATAGGTGGTACGTATGGGGACTTTGAAGATGTTGGATCCGACGATGGCCTTGGAGCATTAGGTAAATTTCATACAATGTGCCAGATTGGGAATAAACCAAATCCAAATACTGGGCACAGGCAATGGCTTATCCTCGGTAACACAACCCCCCATTGCTATATCTGCAATATTTTTTTTTACAAATGACTTGGTGAACCATTCAGTCAATAAATCATCAGGATTTCAAACTTGAGGAGGCAATATCGATGTCTCCATTCATGGATGTGATTGGAGATAAGGGTTGCGATATCCTATTTCAAAGATGTAAGCAAGTGGGTACCAGTTTCATAACGAAATGGTAACTGGAAGTGGGCAAAGAAGGCCATGGCCAAAGAGTTGAAGTATGCATAGGTACCTCAAGGCAACTCGATATACCACTTTGCGGCAACACCTGTCAAGGTTTGCTGAAAGAGGCAGAGACGAACTTAATCGTCAAAGCAGGAACCATAAGTGATATGTCATCACATCGGCCTGAGGGTCCTCTTTAGCTTTTCCTTCAAATTTGTGGCAATCAATTGGAATTTTAGTGGGATCTGGAGGCCAATAAGGCGAATGAAGTATTAGATCATTAGTAAGCATGAAGACATTGAGCAGTTCCAACGTTGCTAGAAATGACAATTGTGGGTTAAAAGGCATATAAGGTATTTGGTAAGGCCCAGTCTACGGGTTCCAACCTTGCTGGTAAGGGTTTTTCCCCCAAAGTGGAGGGTTTGACCATAAGGGGCATGGTTTTTCCCCCATTAAGGGATACCTTAACCATAAGGTGGATTCTTCGAGGGTAGAGTTGATATTGACTTGCCATAGGCTAGTGATAACCATAAGGTGGATAAACATTGTACGTGACATATGGATTGTAAGGTTGCTGCAACTACTGACCCTGGTAATAAAGCTGCTAGCCTTCTTGCTGCAGGGGTTGGACTTGTGTCTACAAGGTTTGAGCTTGTTGATATAAAGGTTAAGCTTGCTGCTGCAAGGGTTGAGCTTGTTGTTGCAATGGTTGACCTTGCAGATTCAAGGGTTTATTTGTTTGTTGGATAAACTACATTTTCTATTGTAAAGGTTGTTGAAACTGCTGCAAAGGATGCCCTTGTTGCTGCAAAGTTTTCTTTTACAGCTGTAATGATTTCCCTTGTTGTAGTAAAGGTTGTTGAACAGTTCCTTGAGGGACTCCATGTTGTTATTGATAAGTTCCAATTGGGATTTGACCATAAGCACTGGGAATAGGATTTTTACCAGGTTGCACATGAGGACCTACTTGCGGAATATATGGTGGAGTTTGCAGTGCTTGTGAACCATATGTAACATAAGAGAGTTGGAGAGGTATTTGGGATGTATAAGGATGTTTAATATGGATATTACCTGCCTAGTATGAATCAACGGGATTAGGAATACCACTAATAGGTTGACTCACTCCAACCATGTGAGGTTGTGATCCACTCACATGGGTTCCACCTGAAACAAGAGGGGCATTTGGAATTCCCCCCCCCATGCTGGGAATGAGGCAGTGACACATTTTTTCCACTTGATGGGGGAATCGAGGAAATTCCACTCGTATAAACTGAAACTGTTGGTTGCACCAGAATGGAAGGTTGAAACGAAGGTAACGGTTGTGACAGAATCGTCGGTTAGATCAAAACTGAAGTAACGACAGTTTGTATAGGGATCTGAGAGGTCACATTAGTAATAAACAAACCAGAAGTAGGCATAGAATTTGATGACCAAATTGGATTTTGGTATAATGAAGAAGCATTAGGAGTTCCCAAAAATAGTTGAGCCAAGGTTCTATAACCATGTGGAAACATAGGCCCACTATTTTTAGGAGGCGGTTGAGATGGAACGCTTCCTACATAAGGAAATACTTCTGAAGGAATGTCATATTAGGATTCATTATAAACACTAGGAGTGTGGGTAGTGGAGAATTTCAGAGGACCTCGAAGAGAGGCTACAATATCACCTTCTGAATCCAGAGGTGGAAACAATTGGAGAGGAGGAATCCAAGATGGACGAGGAGATAACTCTAAAGGAACACCAAGGTTGTTGTATGGACTATAAGGGTGTTGAGGAGATATCACAAATGGATCAAATAATGGACTAGGTAGGTATAAAGAAAAACCTCTGTGGACTCTTAGGGGTTTCTGGATCAGACTCCTGAGACGACAATGAGTCTCGAGGTTCAAGGCGAGAAGTAAGGGGTTGGATACTTGGGACAATTTGAGGCTCAAAGCCTTGAGCTTCAAGTGACTGCGAAAGTTTAGGATGAACTCCTTGTGAAGACCCTTCAGTATCAAATGATGAAGAGAAACTATGGGGTGAATGTAATGGTTAAGCCACAATCACTTTCTCTCAAGAGAATAAGGCGAAGAGATGATTCATTGAGCGATGATTAAAATTAAAATTTACAAGGAATTACTCAATGTGAGGCTAAGAAGCAACTGCACGGGTTCAACATGTTATCGTTGGTAGTTAATTTTATGACACGAAAGAATAAATAGATTAAAATGGGTAATGCTAGGAAATATTGTTTACCAAGTATCCGTGAACCATTATATACACCTTAGCCAAAACCAAGGACTTGACATACGACGACTAATCTCCTTGAATGTTGTGTTCGGTGTATCACGTTTACAAGGCACTTAACTCGGTTACATGTGGCTAAAGGATAAAAACCTAATGGGGTCTCCTAATATATACTCGATGGTACGGGGATCACAATTCCATGTTACCACTATCTAATGCATAAACGTTCGATGAGAGCGTCCCTATATACTTTCCATACTGAAGTGCCTCCTATATACCCGAAATTACTGGAGAACCTTCTATATACTTCGGTACTAGGATGGGATTTCACCCCTGGGATGCAATGCAGGAAGTTAACAACAACTGCTATGTTAGGTTACAAACACGTCTCTAGCCTAGACCTCTAGATATTTGCGTTAGGTTACAAATTCTCCTTATGTTGATTGAGGTAAATTTTAAGTTTATCTTGAATGTTACAAACACATCTCTAGCCTAGACCTCTAGATATTTGTGTTAGGTTACAAATGCTCCTTATGTTGATTGAGGTAAATTTTAAGTTTATCTTGAATTAGGCTTCAATTCTATGGCTCAACGATGTCATCTGAATTCCTATAATGTAACTAAATGAGAAAAATGAAATATATTCATCAATTGAGGCTAAACTAACGAGGAAAGAGAGACAACCAAGAAAATTCATCAATCAAGAAAAATTCATCAAAACATAAGTCTTTAACTTTCCAATGCAAATGTAAAAATGAAATCTACTCTTTCATTTTCACTAACAAATGAAATGCTAAAATGCAATCCTATGAGAAATAAAAATCACTTTTATTTCACTAAGATTGTGATGCAGGCAGATTCTAAGTGTGGACACAAACAATTCCTCTAGCCTGAGAGAGTGGGTCTAGTCACAAACAGATAATCTATGGAAGATTTCCTTGAGCTAGAATCAATTAAGAGGGCCTGCCTGTTAGAACACTATTTCTCTTGGTGATGATCCTGCTTCCTCGCTCCAGCTATCCTTCGTTTCCTTCCTTCACACACTTGAAACAAGCAAACAACAACAAACAACCAACGTAATAGCATACAATATTGTATTCAACCTACTTAACAGGTCAAGGAACATTAAGGCATACAGATGTAAAATGACACTTCATGTAGGAAATCAATCGATAGTTGCACTTATATAAATAAAAAAGAGATTACAATCAATTCCTTGACATTGTTGGTCTCCCTTAACGTATCTGGGTTCCCACAGTTCTACTAGCACTTCATGGACAATCCCAAAAATAGAGATTTTAAGGCCTCTTTCCCTCTAGTCTCAAATCACACCCAAGCACACTATTCTCCCTCAAACATACACTAGAAAATTTCAGACTATAGATGTCTTGCTGATTATTCTAACTCCAAACTAAAAACTAGCTTTTGCTTGGGAAAAAGAGAAGTTTTTATAGCTTGTATGGATGGGAGATGGTTTCTCTTCTCATGGGAGAAGGCCTTACCTCTTGGATTAGTTCCATCCTAATAGGGGAAAGGATCCCAAACTGACCTCCTCGACTCCATCCAACCTAACCATTTACTAGACTTCCGTTACAAAGCTTCTAGAGCTGGAAGCTTCTGCTCCATATTTCAAAAACTTTCCAAAAGAGGATCATCGCAAATGAGAAAGGGCTCAGTCGATCCGATCAACGCTAGGGACAGCTGTAAGCCTTGAATATCGGTGTGAGGAGGACATGGGTCATTAGTGTTAGCCTTGTAAACTGGGATAAACAAAATATTTTTGGAAAATGATGCAAAAGGGAATTCTTATGCTTATGAAGAGGGACACAATGGGAGTTTATTCATGTTGGGAAAGCATGTGGGGTTCACTGTAGAGGTCCTCCAAGATCATGGAACAGGGAGTATAAGGACAGTGACAAAATTTTGTGTAACAGATGCCCCCTAAAGCATGAAGGCTGAACTAGAGTGAGGAGTGAAATGATTTACAAGTGCGTGTGGGGAACCGAATTCCGTCGTCGGAGAACCTGCATACAAGCATAGGTGCATATACATAACTGAAAACTATGAGTAATAATACATGAATCATGGTATGGACACAACCATCCAGAGAATGATAATGTAAATGGATCCAAGTCATGGGTGCAACCATCCAACAGAAAGGATCATAACAAAACCAAGGTATGGTTGTAGCCATCCAATAATGAGAAGGATCACATATAACAACTCATGGTATGGTCGCAGCCATCCATCTGAAAGAGACATGTATATTAACATGATCATGTCACATCACCTTGCAACCTGGACTTGTGTAATCTTAGCCCAGGGTCTTGCGCTCCAAACAACTCGATCAAAGTACAAATCCTAACATGCGAATGAATGTGTTGAAGTCGAACATGCTAGGAATTCGCTTGATTACCAGTCAATGATGTGAACCGTTAACAAGCGCGAGAGAAACCACCAATAATTACAATCGCTCTCAAGGTACTGGAAGCACAGTTCACAGAATGTGAATAAAGGAACTGATGTCGAACACCCATGAAATCACCCAATCGAAAGCTAATGACATGAACTTTTCATCGAGTGCGAAGAACTTGCCATTAGGGCATGCAAGCTCTAAGGTACTGGAAGGGAGTCTCTCGGCCAGCTTCCTGGATAATGAGCTGCAGTCGACAAGAAGCCACCATGTCGAAGGAGGGCCATGGTGTATCCCACATCATCGACACGAGAAAAAGGGATGCAAATGATTTCAAATGGTCTAGAGAATCAGGAGTAAGTGTAATTGCAGAGGGACTAACTCTTAAACATATCAGTGACACAATGACGGAGTTTGGCATCTTTCAGATCCATGGGATTGGTGGTCAAGATGATTTGGCAGAGATCAGATGGAAGGAAAAAATGAACGGTCCAACCCAGGAAGGTTAATGATGAAAGGAGGATACCCCAAACTGACATGAAACATATAGTGTCATGTTCAAGAGTGAGCTGCCGACACGACCGATTGAATTTCCAAATTTCCCCCCACCATTTCTAGCAGGTTCCCCAATTATTTTTGATCACAAGCGTGAAAGGGATAACATGTGCTTGCACTGTAAGTTCATCCTTTAGACGAATCCCACCTAGTAAGTTTAGTGAGCCCTAGGAAGAAGACGCTCATGTTCGTCATGGTGAGGAATCCGATTTCGTTTAATGTTTTAATGAGTCCGACAAAGGTGTAACTCGACATCTTTTTCATGTTTAGAGAGTTTGAAAAAGACACAGAAAAGAAAACTCCACATGGTCTCTTTCCGTACATTTGTGTCTCTTGAACACGAAAAGGTAGAAAATGATACTTGAGAGAACTGCTTGACCATATTAGTCAAGGAGTACTTTTTTGGTAAATAGTTTATCCCAACCCGAAAAAGGGGTAAACGTATACTTGGCAAACAATGTTTCACATCCATTAAGGAGTTCAAAATGACAAAATCTCAACAACCTTTTCGTGTTTAAAAGGTCGGAAAAGAGTTGAAAGCAGACCTCCCCATTTCTTCTTTAACGAGTCAAAAGGGAAAATACTCGGCGATATTTTGATTTGAATTTTACAAGTAAAGAAAAGGGCTTAAACAGGACTCGAGTATCATCGTCAACAATCTGTCACCTGTCACTGCACAAGAAAGGTAAATGCATTATGCAGTTTTGAGATAAAATAGGTCAAAAACACTTTAAAAACCCTAATATTTTCATAAAAAATGAATAAAAAGGGGAAAAAGTAATTATTTTTTACCTTTTACCATTTTACCTTTGTGTGAAGAGCTTTTCACCCTTTTGTGCCCTAATTTTTTTGGAGCTGATTGCAAGAGATCCAGGAGCTCATTTGCTGATCCGTCAGTTGCAGGTAAAATCCAAGACGTTAAGCTCCATTTTCTTACTGTTTTTACCTATTTTTATCCATTTTTTATTTCATGGGAAGAATTTGGCAAAACGTTTTCGCCCTCGGTCGGCGCGATTTTCGAGCACGGAATTGCACCTAACGGGGGTGGCTAAAACTGCCAACCAAAATAGACACGTCGGCACCGTGAGAATTTTTTTTTACATGATTTGTGCTTAATTTGACCGCTTGAATCCAAATTTCTCTGTCAAAAGATGGTCATTGACTTGATGAAATTGTTTTTGCAAGAAGAAATCACCGAAAATGGTGAATTGGAAAGAACGAGAGCATGAGGATATTGATACGCAAGCAATAGATGATCCGAATTGCTTGGAGGCTTTAAGGAACTATAGGCTCCTTAGGTTCTTTCTCACACCGGGGATGCGGGCTCAACCTGAGCTGCTACGGTACTTGATTAGTCTCTGGGACATAAATCGGGAAATATTTGTCATCGGTGACTAAGTGATGGAGTTGGAGACTTCAGATATTTATTTCATCATAGGACTGTCCTGGAGATTGGAACCAGCCAACCTATATGGTTTGAGTCTGATTGGGGAAAGTGTGTCCATGTTACTTATCAAACATTACCCAGAATCTCTCAAATCCAAGAGTGGCAAGATCGAGATCACGACTATTCGGGATCCTGTGTTGAGAGTGTTACTATTGACCATCAGCATAGTGGCTGGGTCCCAAGTGCCGCATGAGACTAACAAGTCCAAGTTCCTGTATGATATCAAGTGCACAACGCCCACTATTTTTAACTGGGCAGAATCTATGAAAATCAACATGAAGCACCAGCTATCAAAAGCTAAGGTGGGAAATCTGAAGTTGCTTTGCTTTGGGTCTGTGCTAGTGACCTTCTTCCTGGAGCAGGTTTCGTTGTTCCAATACCAGCTGATCGAGGTGGATTCGTTGATGCCACAAGACCCATGGATGTTCTGTTAGAGCGAGTTGATGCCCAGGGTTACAGGGGGCCAATAGATGTCCTACAAGCCGACCTTCTTCTCATGGCTACGACGACAACTGATCATAGTGGAGGATTGGCCTTACAGTGGTACCTACTTCCGTGGAGATCTGGATATGCCTCTCCCAGAAGGGGAGGATTTTGACGATGGAGGTAAAAAAAAATAATTTTTAGTTTTTTGATGTTTTTACTATTTTTTTGAAATATATGTGTTCATGATACTTCAATTTTATGAATGCAAATTTTGGACCAGAACACCCTTTCAGGATGTCCCCGATTTCCAGGTGCATCACTCGATAGTTTTATGTTGCTCCTTATTAGGAGGGGAGTGGCAACGAGGAGGAGATTCCGTGGAATCTTGAAGGTTTGACCCATGGGATCCCAGAGCACTCTCGGATGGGTGATGTCCCACTCCAGTACCAGAGGCATACGGTGGGGGTGTCAGATCGGATCCGCCGACTGCTGACTCGTGTAGTCCGAGCAGTTGCATGCTATCATGAACATCATGCCGTTTAGTGCATAGGTCTATCATTCCATATTTTTGTGGCCTACGAGCCACAGATGTATAAGGTCCGCGCGAGCCACCGACATATTTCAAACACACATATTAATTTTTGAGGCTTTGATGTATAAAAAACATTATTGACACATACACACACACATACACACGCATATATATGCTATATTTCCCTACTTACCATGATACAAATGATTTGTTTTTTATTTTTACATGTTTCGCAAATATCCATCCAGCACATAATTAGCTAATGCATTTGTTAATGTGTTCATATGTCTAGGAATATGATGATATGTATTGTAATCAAAATTTCTCTCCAATAGATCCAGGTGGGAAATAGAGGGTCTCTGCCGAAATATTGCCAGTTGAGTTGAAGGGAGACAATGATCCAGGTGGATATTGGTGGCCACCTACCAAGTCCATCTAGACCCCCATCATTGTCTCTTTCAGCATTTTCAGTTTCCTTAATTATAGCACAACTTACTATTTTTAGCAGTTTTTGGGTCCTGAACTTCCGGAGCCGTTTTGAGGCCCTAAACGACGTTTGGGGATCACAAAGGGGCAACATGGGGCTTGGAACGATTGTTGCCATTCCAAACAATGGTAGTTCTTGGGATAGATCTTGCTAACGAGCTATCATACGCGTCAAACGAGATCGTATGCCAAGTTACGACCCCGGGAAATTGATGTACCAATTTACCCAAAACGGGGCCCACAATTTGGCGTTTCATCTTCTAAGGGTCGGTTTTGGAATGTGAACGGTTTTCCATTGTTTCTCAATAATAAATAGGCCTTCGAGCCTCATTGTAGCACAAGTTCGGAACAGTTCAGAGACAGGTAGCCGCACATCTCTTCTCAGAGATAAGCTACCATAGTCCTAGCCGGTTTATTTCCAATTCTGGTTGTAAGCATATTTCGGTATTTTCCATTAATGAAATGAAGTGTTATTTCCGCTGCATCTCTTTATTTATGGTTATCGCATCTCGGTATTTATGGTTATCTCTGTAATCTATTGCGTTCCTGTTTAAATCCGGATCAGTGGTATAATGATCCAGGTGGATATTGGTGGTCACCTGCCAAGTCCATCTGGACCCCCATCATTGTCTCTTTCAGCATTTTCAGTTTCCTTAATTGTATCACAACTTACTATTTTTAGCAGTTTTTCGGGTCATGAACTTCCGGAGCCGTTTTGAGGCCCTAAACGACGTTTTTTGGGGAATCCAGGGGCAACATGGGTCCATGCGATGGACTGATGTTGCCCGTTCCAAAAATGATAATGCTCGAATAGATCTTTCTAATGAGCTATCATACGCGTCAAACAGAGATCATATGCCAAAGTTACGACCCCGGGAAATTGATGTACCAATTTACCCAAAA
>APFE031405102.1:8800-27255 GCA_000404065.3 Pinus taeda | reverse complement strand
TTTTCTGCTGCTAGGGTTTTCGCAGAAGTTTGACCAGCGTTGACTTTGGTCAACGCTTGGTCCAATCAAGCTGAAAACTTGTGGAAGGTTCGATTTTTGAAGGCCGTACTACCTGGCACAAAATCGAGGTCAAAGGGTTGACCGTTTTGCTGCTGCGTTGACTTTTAGCTTGCTGCCCCTGCGTTGACTTTTCAGGACAGCGTTGACTTTTGTATAATTGACTTGGGTTGACTCATCTACTGGTTGGGGGGTTGTTGTGACACATCTGGGCTGGCTGACCAAAGGAGACTTTGCTGGTTGAAGCATCCTGTTGACCGCCGAAACGAACACACACATTTTTCCTGTTTCTGATTTGTCTTCTGTAAGATCTGCTTATATGTTCTATCTGCATTTTGCTTAACTTCTTGCATGATTGCTGTGAGAAAAGTGAAATTGCTCTTAGCATAGAACATCTACAAAAATTTATCAGGGAGGCATACACCTACTCAGCTCATAAGCTAACATAACATGTATAATGATCAAAATACACATCTACAGATGCAACTCGTGGACCCATGACTGGATCATTGTCTATATGATCATGGCCATTATACATTGTGATATTTGTATAATTCTTAAAATTGCAGCTTGATGGATGAAACTAGATCTGAGATCTTCTATCTTGTTCACACGACCAAAAAATGTACGAGTCTAACCAAGTGATTCAATGAGTTGGATTTGAACATGGTAGACACCATCTGATCACTAGCCAATAATGTAACTCGTTAATAGACGTGAGAGAAGCCATCGATGATGTTAAGGGCTCTTAAGGTACTATAATACAATCCATATGGTTTGAATGAATGGGTTGATGTCAAACACCACACAAAATCTTTAGGTCGAAGGACATTTATGTAATCATGTCGTCGAAAGCAAGGAAACATTCCATTAATGTATGTAAGCACCAAGGTACCAAAGGTGTGTTTCTAAGTCAATTTCCTGGATGATGTACTAATGTCAATAGGAAGTGACATGTCGCAGTAGGGCCTTGATGTATCCCCCATCAACAAAAGGAAATAGGTATCATGATTGAGACAACGTGACCAGAATGATGCTAACATTGAATTGGATCATGAAAGAAGACATAAAATCAAGGCTTAAGAGTATTGTGTGGAGATAAACTAAATAAATTCTCTTTAACACACTTGCGACACTAAATGGAGTTGGCAGCATTGACTCAAAACTGAAATGGAGGCTCTAAAAATGGTATGATAACTAAAATACAAGTATATTACCCAACCCAACAACCATGGAGATGAAGTGTAAGAGTTTCGTGTTCAAGAGCGACTCTCTGGCATTAGCAAATGGAATACCTTATTTTCCCAATTTCTCTAACCATATTGGTCATTACCTCTTTATTTTTTAACAAGCTTGAAGAGGATAACATATGCTTGATTTATAAGTTCATCCTTCGAATGAATCCCTTCGAGTATATTTAACAAACCCTAAGAAGGAGTGGTCTGACCTTGTCATGTTCAACAATTCCATCATTTTTTTAAGTTTTAATGAGTCCAACGAGCGTAAAACTCAAAATATTTTTCATGTTTATAGAGTTTGAAAAAGAGGCGAAAAAGAACACTCCAAATGCCCCTTTAATTAGGTAGTCCCTTAGGTCATTTAAGGTAGAAAACAATGACCAAGAGAACTTATTAACCATGTTCGACTAAGGTATTCCTTTTTCATAGCTAGTCTATCTCAGTCTGGAAAAGGGTTAAACTTATACTAAGTAGACATATTTTCATTTACTTTTACAAGTTAAAAAAGACAAGTTCTTGACAATATTTTCATATTTTGGGAGTCTAAAAAGAGATGAAAGAGAACTCCTCCTGGAGGAACAAGTGGTATAAAAGGATAGAAACTGGTTCCGGTCATGATGGAACTGCTCAAAACACACAAAGATCAAGGGACTGGCTAATAAGACCACTTATCATAGTTGTTTCTCAGGAAATGGTAAAACAACCAAGTGAAAGCGTATGATCGGACAAGCAGATGTTGAAAATGGAATGAGAAAACCAAGGCTCATCTAGAAAAACAGGCTGATAAAAATGGAAATCATGAGGGATAAAATGGGAATGGTTTCAGTTTTACATAAGCTTGAAACATGGGAAACTATGATTGAAATTGGTTTCATTTTTACACAAGTTTGATACATGGGAAACTATGCTTGAATATGCTTCAAGATGGTTTCATTTTTTCACAAGCTTGAAACATGAGAAAAATTATGCTTGAGAGTGGTTTCATTTTTACACAAGCTTGAAATAGAAGAAAACTATGTTTGAAATAAGTTTGCATGCCTCCAACGTAATGACTCAATTTGAGGTACATGATCCCCAAGCTTCATTTCATGTACCTAAGTAAACTACTGGGTATTAAGACGTGGATGGAATGAAGGTTCATATACGAGATCAAGTGGAAGACTCTATTGGGAATTTACAACATCTAATCAAAGACTTTAATTAGAAAGGGATTTGTTTTATTTTTTAATGAGCTTGCCACAAGAAAAGAACTATTCTCATAGGAACCCATTTCATTTTTTAACGAGGTTGACATAGTAAAAGAACTATCCTCATAAGAACTTGTTTCATTTTTTAATGAGCTTGACATAAGAAAAGGAACTCTACTATAATCCTGATCATGGCCCCCGAGAGACCATGGCTTCTAAGAGGTTCTCATCAAATGGGAGAAAAACGCTTTGGAAGGGATCAAAGGATCCAATGGAAATACCAGACTCCAATTCCCCCAGTGTATGATGCACTCTATCACCTACTAGATCATCAGTAGACACGGGCTTGGAACAGGTTGCCACATATTTGACCCGTGGTGGGGAAGATACCATTTGAATATAAGGATTATTTAGGAAAGTTCGTTGATTAGGATTCAAATTAGGACCAACAAAAGAAAGTCGATCGATAGTCAGGATTCTTCCTTTATGCAAGAAACACATCACACGAAAGAGTGAAGAGAATAGAGCTCCCATGACATACACATAGTCATGCCCAAGGAGTAAATTAAAATCCAAAGGACCTTGGACTACCATCATGTTGATGGTGCTGGAAATTTGTCAACCAAGGAGATCTCCTTGATATGAAGTACCAACTAGACCTCACACCATTTTTTCTAGGAGTCCCATCCGATATAAAGGCTCAGTTACCATATACTTAGAGATCTTCCTTGGCTCTAGCTGTCAACACAAAAGAGTGATGTAATGGTATCTTTGAATAGCAAGGTAAGTGTGTCTGGTGAGTGTGAAATGCAACTATGTCAAGGTTCTCTTACTGCAAAAGGGGGAAGAAAAGTGAGCCTCTAAGTGAGAGATAATATTACCACCCAGGAAGAAACACACATGAACCAGGAAGGTTTGTCCAACATCCAGCAGAATAGTCCAAAACAGATGCAGCAGTTGTTAAAACCAAATTATAGGGAAAGATCCATCCACCATCTAGAAGAATAGTCTACAATGGATGTGATGGTCTTTATAACCAATAAGTGAGAAAGGTCTATCTAGTATCCAACAAAGTACCCCACAAGGATGAGACATTATTGATAACAAATACAACACAATCCCAACAAAGTAAGTACTAAAACAACTGAAATAGTTCAACTATATTAGTACATTTGAAACAAACATGAATTACAAATTCTCAAACAATAGTCTTACAAACATCCACAAGTCATGCATGGAAATGTGTTGACCTGAACAGGCTTATATATTAAGAAAAAGTTCCAAGACACATATTTACATCATATATCACTAGCCCTAGTAGTGGGACATTGGAGCCACTCCTCATTCTTCAAAGAAATGACTAAAACTCTCTATGCTTTATGGGAGGAGCCAAGGTGAAAATTCATTTTCTCATACAATGAGGGGGTATATATTACCAAGGGGTGATGCTTAACCCTCGTGACTCTTCGAGTACCCACATGATTGTTCAACTTCCTATGAATTTTCAACTGACATGACAATTCATATTCATGTGTGTCCATTGGACTTCCACTTTACATTACATTCGATTTACAATAAACATGGCTCATAGTAGTGATGTGGCCTTTGACAACTCATGCAATGACTTGACATGACACTGCTGACATGGACTACCTTGTTGAGGTAGCAATGTCAAGCCATTTTTTCTACTGAGTGATAGATGTGTTCTTGGATTCGCTTTCTCTTCTCCTACCCATAGCTTTATGAAGTGGGATCCTTAATGATATTTGGTCGTGGGAGGTGGTTGGATGCATGTGTCCCCTTTGCTTGTACTTGATAAGCTTCTTCATCTATCCAGATATAAATGATTCTTCTAGCATGTCCGCTCCTTATCCTTGTTCATCATATCGCCATGATCTAACAATGTACATGTTCCTACCATTCACTCATGATGGGACGACATCAAATCCAAAAACTAGCTAGTCTAAGATGATGCATTATTATCCATGGAATGGACCCGAGACAGGTGATAGGCTGGGAAAGAGGACCCAGTAATTGTGCATTGCACATATCTAATTGGCAGGGAGGTAGACTGAACATTGAGACCATGCAGAGCATAGCTCAAGCTTGGTTGAGGAACTCCTAAGCACAGTCTTCACTCGTGGGAAAAATTGCACAGAGGCCTCTTGGAGACATTATTGCACAGTTGAGAACATCAGTGGTTGCTACAAGATGGGACCATGGGAGGTAGGTCTATGCAGTTCTCATAGGTGATGAGCCCCAAAAATGGATAATTATATGGGCTCATTCAGCCTCCTAATTCGAATTAATCCATCATTCTCATTAGTTTATTGCATGTTTTTTATTATATTTTTGCTAATAGAGTGAATGGGGTTAGTCATTATGCCAACAAGTCTAATGGGTGCTTTGTGCAGTGTTTTGGTCAATTTTGAGACAAAATCAAAGGTTTTAATGAGCACTTGGCAGCCAAATTCGTGGAAGAAAAAGGGAGAGGATTTGTAGGAAGGTGTCCCCTTCATTTATGAACCCTTACCTCGAATTCTCCACCAAAAGCTCGGAGCACAAGGAGCAGCGAAGCAAGTCAAGTAGGACTGCTGTTAACAGCAAATTTTGGGCAGTCGAGTCCCTAAAGTTTAGGAGGACTATTGGGGTCCTCAATTTGTATAAATAAGAAGGCTTAGAGCCTCACTTCAATTAGTCACTTTGTAGGCAGAAGTTAGCTAGTTTGTAGTTCGATTTTAGTCATTCTTTAGGCAGTAGGTTAGCTCTGCATTTCAACACATTTTCAAGCTTTTTCTTGTGGACAGTTTTTGGAATGTAACTATTCTTTTGATCAATAAAGATGAATCTAGCTTTGTACCAGCTCTAATCTCTCTTAGGAGGTTGTAGCTCTTGGGGTTGGGCCCATCTCAAGTGCCCAGTACCTCCTTTGTTTACCTTTATGTGCTTTTACTGCATTCTTAGAATAAAATATGCTATTTAGATTTAAATTTTGTTTTGTTATTTAGATTGCGTGTGATGATTAAAAAGGATTTTTATGCTCAGATTGATTTGATAGGTTAATAACAGAGAAGATATCCAGAAAAAGGCTACCAAGCACCTTGGATCTCACCTCCCCCTCAGTGGAATCATGAGCTGGGTCCAAGGTGACCTTGTTGCCACCAAAAACGTTGTTTTGCTTTGTCATGCAATCCTTAGTGTTGGAATTCTCATTTGCAGACGCTGATATTAGTTTTGTTTAAATGCTTCAATTTATGATCGCTTAGTTGCATAGTTATTTCACATATTCCATTTCGAATAAACTTTTGTTCATTTCCTTTTGATGTTACTTAGGTCAGATTAGAGTGAAGTAACTAGGTCATAGGTTTTCTAAGTGTTTGTTTGTTCAGTTTGAAAAATAACTTGCAAAGCACCTATCATACTTCTCCATCTACCCATACTCCATCCAACCTACCTGCTTCATCCTCCATTTCAGATCCTTGCCTTACCTTTGCCACATTCCCTCACGATGACCTACTTTCCATATTATTGTGTAGCATTGCCTTATCTCTCCTTGAACAAATCCAATTATCCTTATCACTCCTCAGCTCCATCCACCAAAACCTGGACCTTCTCACACCATTATCTCACCTCCATACCCACTCCTTCATCTTTATCCCTCCATCCATCCTCCAAAATCCCATTTCTGAACATCCTGTAGAAAATTACAGACATCTTGTAGAAATTCCAGAACATCCTGTAGAAACCCTGCAAACTTCCTGTAGAAGCTCACGAAAGTGGTCTCTTGATCGCCATACTTTGTGAAACTCTCTATAAGGGTGCTAGGGACCCCTTAGGCCCTCTCTAAACCTTCCCAACCTCCTGCAAGCATTTTATCTCACCGATCCACCTCTACACAATCAAAAACAGTGAAAGCACATGCATGGTAATTATGACAACTTATTCAAAAATTAAAAAAAAAGATGTTTTCTTCATATAGTGATAACTTAGACACATGCATTTTACCTTCCTAGAAGTCAATGGCACCTCTGTTAGTAGCTCGCATTCTCTTTTTCACATCAGTAGGGCTAGATGGTAAAATTAGGGTTTTCTAGGGTTTGCATTTCCTTTCAGCTTTTCAGTTTCTTTCCGCAAGTATATTAGCTTCCTTTGAGTTAGCTTTCGTCCATCAGTTAAAAAGATTCTTCTCAGAGCTCATAAAAGTTGGCTTAAGCCCCTGGCAGACTTGTGCCAGCTGACCAAGTGACAGCTGCGGCAAGAGCTAGTACTTGTGCATACAACACCGTCGCTTCCGAGTTTCTTACGAACTACCGGGTTGATAAAATTAAAGAAGGGAGTCCTAGGAGTTGCATCATTATTACTGCAATACTGGGGCCCACCATTCTTTTTGGCACCATTTCCGAACGTCAGAGTATTGGTGATTGCTGCTTTTCTTCTATTTTCCACTACAACCTTCTGCTAAGTAGTTTATTTCATTTCCATTCTACAATTTCATTTCCGCAAAAGTAGAGAAGAAATTTCATGGTTTCATAGATTAGCATTTCAATTCCGCAATTTCAATTCTGTAATGTAGATTAACATTTCAATTCCGCAATTTCCATTCTACAAGTGTAGCTTAGCATTTCATTCCTGCAATTTCATATGAGCAAAATAGATTAGTCATTTCCTGCTTTCATTTCAATTTCACATTTTCATTTCAGAAAGATAGATTTTAGTTAGTTGCAATTCAATCTATTTCAATTTTGCAGGTACAAGCAGGAAAAAAAAAAAAAAAAAAAAAAGAGGAATAAGAAGAAGAAGAAGAATATTTCCTTTCATGCCTTGTAGGAGTAGAAATAATTCATAAAAATGATTGCACAACACCCCCACTACTTCACACAACCAACCTTCTCTCTTCTTCGATGGCTGTAATTAAAGAACCCTTGGGTGGACAACAAGACATATTTGAAGAACCTCTAGGGAAGAAGAAGAAGAAGAAAACGTTCCTCTGGAGCAAATGGCTACAAATAGAAATGTTAGGAGCAGTACCTTGTCCAAAAACGAATTTGCAAATCAGATGGAAGATTTCAAGAGTGAGGTGAGGCAGTTTCTAGCCATGCAACTGGATACCTTGCAGATCCAAAGGAAGCAAGAGGAAGCCAAGAGGGCTTTGGACATCTTTTGTCCTAGGTGCACTAGAAAGCATCCTAGGAATGAATGTCCAATGCACTCCCTAGAAGTGTGTTTCGTCCGTGAAGAATACCATCCTACGAATCAGTGCCCTTCCTTGCCTAGACTTAAAGCTGCATATCAAAGAGCCAAAGGAGCCACTGAATCACTCTATTATATGAACCAAAGGACGCCACATGGACCCATACCTTACCAGCAAGGAATGCAAGGGACATCCAAAACCTATTACAACCCCTATCAAGCCACTTTCATGCCTTCTTGGGGCCCCCCTGCTCATCCTTCCTGGTTCATACCTCCTCCTTGTCCCTTCACAGATCCATATTATGCCCAACCAGCTGCTCATTTGTTTCACTCTTATGCTCAACCACAGCCTGAGTGGAATGCACCTCATCAGGGGTGTAGGCCCCAGTACAACTCTCCTCCCACTCATTTGCCTCCACCACCTGCTCAACCACAACCCTATCCACATCCATCTCAAATATACACCCACACTCAGCTACCCATACCACCATTTCTAAACTTGCACATTGGAATAGCTCAACCTGATTCCAAAGCTGAGGCACAACATGTCCAAATGACTCCTCTTGAGCTCAATGATTTTCACCATAGCTCAGGAAGAGTATTGAAAAATAGAGATTATATTGATATCATTGAAGTACCTCATCCAACAGACGGAGATGCAAAAGAGAATATCAAAGAACCATGGGCTGCACTTGATGAAGAAGAGACATCAAAATCAGAGATCAAGAGAGTTCCCTCATGGTTACCATCAAATCCTCCATGTACTCAAGAGAAAACTCAGCAAAAAGAGGAAGATGTGAAAGTCATGATAGAAGAAGATATGGAGAATGATCCAAATCAGCAAAATGACCAAGGATATCAGAGCTATATTGAGATATGGTTTCAGATCGTCACTAAGTTGCAGCAGTATTCTCTTCTTCATCTATGCATAATCCCTTCAAAGTCAAATCATTTGGTCTCTAAAATCCAGATAGCTGTCAAAGCATGCATTTCAAGCCTCCACATCATTATGTCTCTAATCTCGATGTGCACATGGCTCCATTGGAAGTATTCTTATACTTGAGAACGATTTTGTTTTTCAAGTAGGGTAGGGTAGAAAAAGAAAAAAGAAAAAAGAAAATCAAAAAATTGAAATAAGAGGAAAAATCTAAGGTAAAAACCTCCTCGGAGGTGCCTTAGATTGGCTCATTGATTGAAAACCTCCATGAGGCAGTCAATGGGTTGGAAAAAAAAAGAAAAAAGGAAAGAAAAAAAAAGAATAAGATCCCTGGGTGAAAACCTCCCTTGGAGGTGCCCAGGGCAGGCAATTAGGGTGAAAAGCTCCATGAGGCGCCCTATTTGTTTTCCAAAAAAAAAAAAGGAAAAAAAAAAGAAAAAAGAAAAAAAAGAAATCAGGCCTAATCTTTGTAAATTAATTGCAGGTTGCAGGGAATACATTGCAGGTAAGGAGGGTCGCGCAAAATGAGGATAGGAGTCTGTACCAAGCTCGAGGACATCCCTTCAGACAATCCCTCCATGGCCACTCACTTCTCCTAGGATTTGGTCACATTCAGGTCAAGATTGGGCTTTCTGCAGGAAGTTCTGGGCTTTCTACAGGAAGTTCTAGGCTTTTCGACAGGAAGTTCCAGGCGTTTCTACAGGAAGTTCCTGTAGAAATTAAAGGAAGCTAGAAATGGATTTCAAAAAGGTTTGGCGAACATGATAGCTTCCTAAAGGATTCATAAGTCCTCCTACATTCTTCAAACTCCTCCTCCATCATTTCCATGCCTGCATCATAGCCCAAGCTCATTTTTCTTACCATGCAAAAAACTGCAGAATGCTTGGAAACAAAAATACATAGTGCTGAAATTTGTTTTTTCCTTAACTTGAAAACCATGCATCTATTTACAAAATTGTTACATGGGGAGTTGTATAGGGGTGATGGCAACATGCCCGAGCAGTTTTAGCCAATTTCGGTGCACGATTTCCAAGAAATCAGCCCCCATCACCTTAAGCCATTTTTGCATTTTCTCTGTATCCGTGCATCCATTTCAAAACCTGTTTCATGGGGAGATGCATATGGGTGATAGTAACCTACCCAAGAAGTTTCAGTTGATTCCAATGCACAATTTCCGAGAAATTGACCTCTGTAATCTTCAGCCATTTTCCATTTTTCTCGAAATTCGTGCAACCAATGACCACCATTTCACTCTGGGAGGTGCATGATGATGATAGAAACATGCTCAAAAAGTTTCATATTGATCCGGTCCATCGTTCGGGAGCAATGGAAAAAACAAGTTTTTGTCCTGTGAAAATTCAACATCAGCAGCTTGAGGGTGCAGATCTGAACGTGGAAACAAATTCCTGCAGCATAAATCTAGCCAGAGTGTACCTGCACAAGAAAAACAACCATGAATCAACAACCAAGCCATCATGCAACCATAGAAACACATGTAGCAGCGAAAAGCACCTCATAGCAGCCACATTCGACTTCCAGGTACGTCACTAAACCTCGTTCCTCTGATTGCATGAATGTAATTTGGAAACTGCATGACCAATGAGATGGTTGTGATTAAAAAAATTGGTGGCCAGCTAACTAGCCACCCTCATCTAGTTCAAACAGTGCTTGGTGGGTGAATACGACACATGCACTCAGCCATCTCAGGAGGAAATCGGGAAACAAGTAGTGGTGGATGTGTAACCTTCAACGTAATTGATGGGAGTGATCACAGGTAGGAAATGCGATGTTTCGGGATAGCACTGCAGTCTGCATGTGGCCACGTACACCTGGTCACTTCACTTCCTCACCACGAATCACGCCACAATTAAAAAATGCTTGACTGAAACCACCTGTTGTTCACTAGCACTTGCAATGTCCTCAACTAAAGTATGCATCCTACGCTTCCACCAAATGATTAACTAGTCATCCTCCACCAGTCTTTCTACCTGTCTGCAAGATTTTGTTGCGTATCGGGCTCGTTCAGAGGCGTAGTGACATCCTTCAAAAGCCAGCAAGCATTCTACAGGTAGAAGTCCTTCATGAAGTACGGCACAACCTTCTGGAATAGATAAACCTGAGGTTTCCTTCGTCAAATTTCAAATCTCGAGAAAGGTAGGCTCGAAAACACTCTACCATGCATGATATATTTTGAAAGGTGGTGAATTGAACTGTTTGGAGTAGGAGAATGAGAGACAAGTCTACCTGTAAGTCAAAAATAGCAGTGTGATCATATGTTGCATGGAATTTCTCAGTCAGGTCTGCATCAAATTTCTCTCCCACGGTTCCTGTTAAAAGATTTTTCCTGTAAAAAATACAAAGAACTATGAGGGTTGGCCTGTGCGTGAAAGATTTGAATTTACATAATTATGTATGCTAGTGATGGAAATTAAGCTCTATGTCCTATCTGTGGAAACCTAATTCTCCCTGTTACACACGGACAACCGAGTTTTGGGCAGCAAAAGCATTAGAACCAGGGAATTGGTGCAGATTAAACTCTAAACACCCGAGAAATCTGTTCCTGAAGTTCAAAGGAGGAAACCATCAAACAACACTCCCTTTCTACTCAGAGCACTAAAACAGAACACTCTCACTCTGCATCAGAAAGGAACCCTCAGATGCCGGAAAATTGCGTGAACATCCCGCAGTAGTGGACCTCTTCACCCGTGCCAACTGGATGACTTTTTGTGACAAAATTTAGGGATATGACGATGAAATGACGGAGGAATTCTTAATTTCCCTGCAACCTAAATCAAAGACACTAGCCACTGTGAATTTCAGAGGATTGACCCTGCAACTTACCCCTGAACTCATTAGTCAAGTCACTGGTCTGCCATTAGGGATACCCTGGAGCAAAGAGGAGAGAGCATTAAGCCAAACAGCTAAGAAAGAATTCTTCCTACCTGGGGAACATTTTGTAGAAGACAAGAATGGGGTAAGGAGGGCCATTTTACATCATCTTTGGAGCGAGGCCAGTGTCCAAATCATGAAATATATTACCTGTGAGGGGCGGTTCAGTATTGTTTACGGCTATCATTTTCGGCAGCTGAAAGAACTAAGACATGGGTTGGACTTACCCCCAGAGCAGAAGTTGAGTATTCCCTATTTTCTCCTACAATCATTGATTGAATTTGGCATGAAATTGAAGGAAGGGACACCGGATCAGGTAGCCCACCATGGGCTCATCAAGCTTTTGGTAGAGGATGCCCTCCACACCTACACTGTCCCCCCTCTCCTAGGAGATTTTCTGCAACATGTCCAAAGATGATGATATCCGAATCCTGGCTGAGGAACTCACCTCATGCAACAGTGAAGAAGGGAAACATCTTGAATTTGGAGAGAAATCCAATGACAAGGAAACACAAGACAAACCACCACAGAAAGAGCAGAAGGAGAAACAAGAAAAAGGCTAAGTTGTTGAACCTAGAACTGTGGGAGGACCAATGGCACAAACACCCAGGGAGAAATGACTGCAAAGTAGAGTAGAAAGGACTAAAAAAGCCCAAACAAAGGAGGTCACAACCAAGGAAACCAAACAAGAGTTAAAAGAAAGGACACATTCAGCCAAAAAGACCGTAACATTTTCTATAGGAAGTCTAGAAACAGCTTCTACAGGAAGTCTGGAAACAACTTCTACAGGAAGTCCGAAAACAACTTCTACAGGAAGCATAAAAGCGGAGCAGAAAAAGGAGAAATCACCAGAGATTTTGGCCAGGGAGGCAGCAGCTGTGCTGGCTACCTTAAGCACATCTCCATAGCAAAAAGGGAAGCGAAAAAGGGAGCGTTCCATGTAATTTAAGGCAAGAAGGAGCATGCAGATAAAAACTGGTGGACCCCAGCCACAGTCAAAGGGGCCAATTGTCATTAAGGACACAACAGCTAAACAAAAGGAGGAGTCTCCTTCAAAGATATCCATCACCTATGAATGAGGAAGCTAAAAACCTTCATTTGGAGAGAGAGAATTCAGATGATGGACTCAAAGACAGTTCTACAGGTAGCTGAGATAGTTCTACAGGAAGCTGAGAATTCTCTACAGGAAACTCGGGCTAAGCTAAGAGAGACCAAGAAATTGAAGGAAAAGGTGGCCAAACAATCACAGGAAGAAGGAAAGACAAGGAAACATCTGATGAATAGCAAAGAGAGGACAAGTTGCAGGCTGAGGTTGAGGCGCTAACAAAACTTCTACAAGAAAAGGAGCACAGGCAGTGGGAAGAAGTAGAGGGAAAAGCATGGTTTCATGAACGAGAAGAGGACATCACATCAGAAGCTTGGCATGACAGGGAGGAAGAGATAGATTAGTTGCTTAGAGGATGAGCAACACTTTCAGTAGGGGGGTGATGATGAGCCACAAAAATGGATAATTATATGGGATCATTCAGCCTCCTAATTTGACTTAATCCACCATTCTCATTAGTTTATTGCATGTTTTTTATTATATTTATGCTAATAGAGTGAATGGGGTTAGTCATTATGCCAACAAGTCTAATGGGTGTTTTGTGCAGTGTTTTGGTCAATTTTGAGACAAAATCAAAGGTTTTAATGAGCACTTGGCAGCCAAATTCGTGGAAGAACAAGGGAGAGGATTTGTAGGAAGGTGTACCCTTCATTTATGAACCCTTATCTCGAATTCTCCACCAAAAGCTCGGAGCACAAGGGGTAGCCAAGCAAGTCCAGTAGGACTGTTGTTAACTACAAGTTTTGGGCAGCCGAGTCCTTAAAGTTTAGGAGGACTGTTGGGGTCCTCAATTTGTATAAAAAACAAGGCTTAGGGCCTCATTTCAGTTAGTCACTTTGTAGGCAGAAGTTAGCTAGTTTGTAGTTCGATTTTAGTCATTCTTTAGGCAGTAGGTTAGCTCTGCATTTCAGCACATTTTCAAGCTTTTTCTTGTGGACAGTTTTTGGAATGTAACTATTCATTTGATCAATAAAGATGAATCCAACTTTGCACCAGCTCTAATCTCTCTTAGGAGGTTGTAGCTCTTGGCGTTGGGCCCATCTCAAGTGCCGAATACCTCCTTTGTTTACCTTTATGTGTTTTTGTTGCATTCTTAGAATAAAATCTGTTACTTAGATTTAAATTTTGTTTTGTTATTTAGATTGTGTGCGATGATTAAAAAGGATTTTTATGTTCAAATTGATTTGATAGGTTAATAACAGAGAAGATCTCCAGAAAAAGGCTACCAAGCACCTTGGATCTCACCTCCCCCTCAGTGGAATCATGAGTTGGGACCAAGGTGACCTTGTTGCCACCAACAATGTTGTTTTGCATTATCATGCAATCCTTAGTATTGGAATTCTCATTTGTAGACGCTGATATTAGTTGTGTTTAAATGCTTCAGTTTATGATTGTTTAGTTGCATAGTTATTTCACGTATTCCATTTCGAATAAACTTTTGTTCATTTCCTTTTGTTGTTACTTAGGTCAGATTAGAGTGCAGTAACTAGGTCATAGGTTTTCTAAGCCTTTGTTTGCTCAATTTGAAAAATAACTTGCAAAGTGCCTATCATACTTCTCCATCTGCCCATACTCCATCCAACCTACCTCCTTCATCCTCCATTTCAGATCCTTTCCTTACCTTTGCCACGTTCCCTCACGTTGACCTACTTTCCATATTATTGTGTAGCATTGCCTTATCTCTCCTTGAACAAATCCAACCGTCCTTATCACTCCTCAGCTCCATCCACCAAAACTTGGACCTTCTCACACCATTATCTCACCTCCATACCCACTCCTTCATCTTTCTCCTTCCATCCATCCTCTAAAATCCCATTTCTGAACATCCTGTAGAAAGTTACAGACATCCTGTAGAAATTCCAGAACATCCTGTAGAAACCCTGCATACTTCCTGTAGAAGCTCACGAAAGTGGTCTCTTGATCGCCAAAATTTTTGAAACTCTCTAGAAGTGTGCTAGGGACCCCTTAGGCCCTCTCTGAACCTTCCCAACCTCCTGCAAGCATTTTCTCTCACCGATCCACCCCTGCACAGTCAAAAATAGTGAAAGCACATGCATAGTAATTCTGAAAACTTATTCAAAAATACAAAAGGATGTTTTCTTCAGATAGTGATAACTTAGACACATGCATTTTACCTTCCTAAAAGTCAATGGAACCTCTGTCTGTAGCTCGCATCCTCTTTTTCACATCAGTAGGGCTAGATGGTAAAATTAGGGTTTGCTAGGGTTTGCATTTCCTTTCAGCTTTTCAGTTTCTTTCCGCAAGTAGATTAGTTTCCTTTGAGTTAGATTTCATCCATTAGTTAAAAAGCTTCTTCTCAGAGCTCATAGAAGTTGGCTTAAGCCCCTAGCGGACTTGTGCCAACTGAACAAGTGACAGCTGCGGCAAGAGCTAGTACTTGTGCATACAACACCGTCGCTTCCAAGTTTGTTACGAACTACCGGGTTGATAAAATTAAAGAAGGGAGTCCCAAGAGTTGCAGCATTATTGCTGCAATACTGGGGCCCACCAATAGGCAAGGAAGGACTGGGCAGCAGAAGGGCCTGGAGGACAGATTTGTGCATTTTTTGAGGTTAGTGAATCTGGGATAAGGGAGAACACTGGTGGACACATCTGCATAGTTTTGGGAGGAAAGGGAGGTCAAGTTCTCTACACATTATTGAGTTCCAATAGGCAAGGGAGGAAGCTTGATGATTGATCTTGTGAAATATGTAGTTTAGGTTAGCCTTGAGGAAGCTATTGTGCAATTTTAAGGAGGAATGCAGTCTGCTAAGCTTTGGAATTTCACAGTGAAACTGCTTTGGGGGACAATGACTATGCATTGTGCAGTTCCAGGAAGTAGAGAATAATCACTAAGAGCTGGGACTGCACAGTGTGCAACTCAATCAGGGTCCGATGAAAGAGAGTTTTCTGATCGGAAGGATTTTTAGTGAAATGGCTAACTGTGGGAGGCAAGTGAACTTGTGAGGAACTTGACATTGTGATCACACACTTAGCTTACTTCAATGACATGAAAAGATATACCACTGGAACAAAAATACAAAGCATTACCCTTTGTGAGACTGTTTAGAACTAAAAGTCACAAGTACGACACTTAAGATAGACTTTAGGACGACCGTTACGACACTTGTGTGACAATGCTTAAAAGTTTGTGTATGAGTGTGAAATTTGTTTAGATCGCTAGGACAACTTGTATACACAAATAAAAACCTTTGAGGTCACCATAAAGACTCGCAAACATGACATAACAACCAAACATCCAAAAATATGAAAGTTGATCCAACAAGAGAAAGGGAGCAAGACACTTAGATGAAATACATGGAATGAATGTCTGTGCTTACAACCATGCATGTCATTGAAGACATAATTATATGACAATGATAAGTGGTCCTTCATGTTACACTAAGAGTTGTATTTCAAAATATGTGCTTTGGTTTCCATACCTACCCTCCAAAGGGTTATGCATCAAATGGAGTCTTCATGTGGTCTCCATCTTCTATCATACCCTAGGTTCCTTGGCCTCCAAAGGGTTATGCATCAGATGGAGTCTTATGTGGTCTCCATCTTCTATCATACCCTGGGTTCCTTGGCCTCCTTATCTTTCTCCTTAGCTCCTTGAGATTCATCTAGCATGTCATCCTTCTTCGTGGCCACTAAGAGGAACAATTGCATAGTTTAAGGGGCCAATGACTACTGCAGGATATGGTCCTCAGAGGACAATATGTGTAGTTTCAAGATGCAAGGCAGACTGAGCAGCTCAGATGCCTGAGGGGCAAAACTGTGTAGTTTCTTGGAGACAGTGGGTTCCAGCTGAGGGAAGGACACTAGAGGAAACCACTACGTAGTTTTTTATGCCAAGGGAGGTTGGGATTTCTACACATTTTGTAGTTCTAGCAAGCAAGGGAAAAATATTGAGGGTTTCATGTGTGCAGTGCGCAATTCAAGAAAGATTGCTGAGTTAGGTTGCTAGGGGAAATCCAAAATTTGGTTAAGTGTGGGATCAATGGAACTGATGTGAATAGTGATATAAATTAACTACAATCACACACTTGAACACTTAGTGATACAATATAGACCATCCAGAACATATAAAACATACTTCGCTTAACACAACAACCTTTGTGGCAGCTTACAACAAGTGTGGCTCCGATGATAGACCTTCGGAGGATAAAGGTGACACTTGTGCAAGAGTGTGTGAAATGAGTGTGAAACATGTCTATGTGATGAGGACAACCCATTCTCACAAGATTTCCCTTTGAAGAAAAAAAAACTTCCCTTTGCATGACAAGCGATAATCCCCATGCCAAGAAACGACACATACTATAAAAAGATAAAAGCGTGAATGACTCCTAAGATTGAAGAGGGGAGCTTGAGATCATCATCTTACCAATAAGTAACTAAGGAATAATCAATCACAAGATCCATAGTAGGCTCTGAAATTTAAGTTTAGGCTAAAATTTTGGAGGGTGTTGCAACCGCTATAACACTTGACAACACACTGGTTGAATATCAACTTCTTTGTCTTGGTTGATTTTAGTGCAAGGCCTTGGTCCTTCAAGGAGTATTGATTCATAGTATAGATTACTTTGGCTTCCCCACTTACCCCATGGGCATACATGGTCCCCATTGTACCGCATTAGTTGAACACAACATAAGATTCATCTAGATTACAATGTTTCAAATTGGGAAGGGTAGTTTAGCTCACGAGCTTAAGATTTCCAGAGTATAGTTTTTCATCTATTGTGTTGCTCCACTACTAGCAAACCTAGAAAATACCCCAACAAAGTCACATAATAACACATGTTGGATGTGGATCCTGATTATCTTCTTTATTCATAGGTATGACCGCATTGAACCTATTAATACCCAGGTTGTTCCCTATGACTCCCAAGGGAATACGGCCGGGGTAACCACTAACCAATCTTTGGATTACAGCTTCTAGCCCGGCTGTAATCCGAGAGGGCTCTCTCTTTAAGGTTTGTCTCTGTTCTATGGAAATTTAGGCTAGTTATGAAGTTTAGGTTTTGATTTATGTTTGGTTGGGAGGATGTATTTCTGAAACTTTTAAAGTGTAGTTCTGCAGGTAAAATTAGTCCATTGGGCAATGGAGTCTGTGGCCGTTGGTTTCTTGAAATCCTGAGTTTGATGCAGCTGGAGTTACAGGGCCGTTTGGGTATTTCATGAAACGAACTTTAAATTGTGATAATGGAGTGCAAACAGCCAGTGAAAAGCAGTTAATAATTTTTCACTAAGCTGGGATGTGAGAAAGGGATGTATTCCTCAGGAGCAAACTTGAATTCCTGAAACAATAACCACTGTGATGATATAGTGTGAAAGGGTAGCAATTAAGAATTACACTTTCATTACTATAACTGAAGAACAGATATTTAGAATAGCTTAGATTGAGTTCAGGGTAATCTGTGATTAAATCCTGGAACTATTCTTTTTCCTTGCTATTAACTGTTTAAACATTGAAAACATGAAAGGTATATGAAAGATAACAAACACATAACAAAGAGTTACAAGAGAAACTTATTGTGTCATGAGATACGCAGGAATCCTGCAACTTTCAGCTAAACACCAGCAGAACATCAAACAACACAGAGCTTTGGAAATTCCATCATCCTTTGTATTACTTCTCTGAAAATTACAGTAAAAGAAGAGCAGAATAGATATGAGCAATCTCTTACATCCAATGTCCAACCCCTGCTAACAAATGCGAGGGGGAATATATAGCAGTCTCATACAAAATATCTCAGGCATTGAGTCATCTAAGAGGTAAAATATCTTCATTAACTCCTACAGAAATTGCAGATAAAAAGTTATTACAATCTTTAATGAAACATTAAAGG
>APFE031405092.1:0-16746 GCA_000404065.3 Pinus taeda | reverse complement strand
GCTCCTATTAACCACGTAAATGGATTAATCAAGGGTTTATGAAACCCTCAATCAAGTTATTTAAATTTCAAATTTAGGCACTTGATCAAGCACTTTAAGCACTCAATGGAGCCTCCTAAGTCCTAAAATCAGTAATTTCAACACCCCTTCTGCAAAATTTTCTATAACTCCATTTTATACCCTAGAGAACTTAGGGCTAAGTTTGTCTTTAGGTTGTGGAGTTTACCGCATTGGACTCATGAAGGAATCCGCTATCGAATGCCATATGAGAGTGACATTTTTGAATTCATATGATATTTTTCATTTAATTTATTTTAAAAATAATGCTTGAAATCGTTTTGAACAATTTTAAAGATGTTGAAGAGAAAATTGATATAGTAAAATATATACAATGAATTTTTTTCAAGAAATACCACTATCTTCATTTACAATTTCCCTTCAAAAGGGTACTTTTGGTTTTTTCAATTTATTTAAATATTAAAAAAAAACAATGTGAAAACATGTGTCTACAAATTGTAATTGAAATATCACTTCACGAACTTCAAAAACTAATAAAAAATTTTTTTGCATAAACAATAATTTTTTAATATGAAAAACTTAGCTCTCACCGTGTAGATCATGCTCACATATATATATTTTTTAAATTACACATTTTAGACTAAGTTATGCTATGTGAATACATGTATACCTCTTAAGATGGGTGAAAATTTTCAAGGAAAGCCATTTAATTTTGATGGAAAATTTACATATTATGCCACAATAAATATTTTTTCAAAAAAATATCATTACGACGAAAACAAAATTCCCCACCATTTTTCTTTTGACTCCAAATGAAAATTCATAGTGCTTATATGAATTTTGATGGTTTCAATTTGATAAAAGAGGAAAAACGTGAAATTCCATTGCCACATTTGGCCCAAAAGTGTAACCCATGTTCATGTTTTCACCCTTATGGTTGATTGGAAAATGAATTTTTGAATTCTGTCAGAGGGTTTCAACAATGGAGACTAGGGTTTGTCATGACTTCTTGTAACTCCATTATCCTTCTATTGACACTGGCTCTTCGTGCTAGTGCCTTTGGTATCCTGTTAGAAATGTTTGGGCATTCCTTTGAGTTTCTTTGAGGTTCTAGCAATAAATTTTTTTGTCCACATAAGTCAATAGTTTTATGTTTAAGTTTTTTTAGTTGCAAAGCTCATGCTTTAAGTAGATGACCGATGTTCTCAAGGATTTGAACAATGTGCCTAAGCTTCTAGATGAAGCTCGAATAGGCTCTTCCAATTTTCCTGTGGCTCAAAATGGATTTTTCGCAAATCTAGTTTTGCCATGTTAGTTTGACTGTGAGGGCCAATTTCTCTTGACACTTCTCTTGATTCTCTAGTGTCATTAAATTGTTGGACTTTTTACTAGAATGTAATATTTGAGCAATATGTCAAGATTTGTTTATGGGCAAATGAAGTAGGAGGATATGGGAGTACTCACAACTGTGTAGGGGAGAGGAATAAAATGAAGCACACCCATAAAACTCACAAATCTCTTGCTTCCATGAAATAATTAACACTTGGCTTGGATGTAAACATGGAAAAAGTGTAATCCTTGTCTAGGAGAGCATTGATGGGAACAATTAGTTATATTTCTATGTCTTATGATTAAATTATTTCCTAAGTCAGGGTGTCATGGAAGCCTCTAGTGTGCTACACTCTTATTTTCATTATTTTGGTAAAAAAATGGACTCATTTTCATTTCATGTCAAAATTTGAAATACACCCAATTTTGAGTATGCCTTGGGTTATTGGTACAGGAGATTTGTGGCTACAACATTGGCATCCATATTTTTTATCTATTGGCATGTAGATTAGCTTCTTATTGAGGTTGTGATATAGGAGCATTCAACCCAAGGAAATTAATTGTAATTAGTAGACATAGGGGGTCATGTGTTTTTAGGAAATTAGTTTCCTAAGTCTCAAGTAAATTTAATATTTAGGCCTTAAGTGTCATTTAATTAGATGCTCTCAAAACAAATAAATGAGAACGTGAGTAGCTCCATGATCCTAGGAGCAAGGGAGAGGTTTTACGCATAAAAAGGAAAATAGGTGTGGACCTTTGAGTGATAAGGAGGCTTTTCTGCCATGTATGCATGCATGTAGAGCTTTAGGCTTTTGGTAGAGGATTGATTGGACCTTCAACGATCTGATCCAAAGTTTTCATATATATATGTAAGTAAGCCTACGGGTGGAGGGAGAGGACACAAGTGTTGAGAATGAGGTAGGTGTGTCAGATCAAGATGTCTCGAGTGTATTCTTGGTTTTATATTAATAAATATAGACATTATTTATGACCGAGTCAGAGTGTTGAAGAATGTTTTCATGAATGATTGGATGACATGATATATTATGAACTCATAGGTTTTGTACTAAATTGCGGGTAGAGTTCTGAAGTACGCAGGGGTGTAATATGCTATGAAGAAGAATCACAGAGAATCATTGAATCGTACTGAAAACCAGGGTTAGCTTTGGAGAAGAATGAATCTCAGAGTGGTAGCATAAACATTGAAGGATCAAAACCTTCAAAAGAACCAAATCAATGAAGAATTGAAGAAATAATGGAGAAATTCCAAGTGAAAGGAATTTCAGAGAAGTGAAGTGTTCACAATCATCAGCCATTGGATCAATTAGATTAATCACTGAGAATTAATCGCATCAGTGGGTGTCCCCTTATAGGTTATTGGAATGAGCCTTTGAGATTTGCGTGGAGCAATTAGGGATTAATTGTGGACCATTAGATCATGTCCAAATCAATGGTTACGATTGAATCAGATATCGATGATCAGAGGCACCAAGGGTTAGCAGTTTAGTGCATATGCAATATAGCAATAGTGATATCAGTGATCAACGTTGGCTATATATTGGTGATCGAAAGGTCAGGTTATCAGAGAGTGCAAAGGTAGCATGGAGGAGATGGACCTAACACCGTTGTAAATGCGGGTCTATAAAATTTAAAGTTTGGAGTATACGGTTTAGCAAAAATTCCTTTGTATTCCAAAATATTGTAACCCTAATAGTTTATATAGTGTGGGCCTTTTTAATTTGAAAACATGTTTATCTGATCTGATAGTCATATCAGAGTTGGAGGAGGGGTGAAGGTATATCTATGTATGAATCGTGGAACATGCGATGGCTGATTGCGATGAGGTTTTAGCCTTAGAACTGTGCAGCTCTATACGGGAAGGCGGAAATACTAGGAAAAGTAGAATTTTCCTTTGTAAAGGTATGTTTCCTTTATAAGTGGTTTTTAGAAGGGAAAAGCATGATATACGGTTTATGTGTTATATATATATATATATATATATATATAATATATATATATATATATATTATATATATATCTAATATAATATTATATATATCTAATCCCATGTTATAAGGGAGAAAGATATGTGTGTGTGTGTGTGTGTGTGTGTGTGTGAAGGATTATAAAGGATCTGAAGGATTTAAGTTCTGATACGAAGAATATAAAGGAAGACTTTAATCAAAGCCTCATTGAATGCTTGGGGATGATTTATGAGTCCCAATAGGAGGTTTCAGGTGGGGTGATTAAATTCCTATACTCAGGAATTGATGAATGGACCTCTTGACCATTTATGGACTGTAGATTTAACTCCATTACAAAGTTAAATATCTTGGGATAGTTGTGGATGCATTTTTAATATGCACACTATGGGTCTGTGTGGGTGTAGCCCTACACCATTAGTCGTATCAAAGAAGAATTGAGGTAAAATTAGAATTACTATTAGGGTAGATTTTTAATTGTAAAAGGATAACTTTTGAAGTTCTTGGAAGACTGTAGCAGTTCCAGTAGAGGACTTGGAAACCAACCAAAGGACAATCCACTCAAAATATAGAAGAATGGGTGAAACAAGATCATGCTAAGATCTTGAAGGTATGTTCTATTTTAAATTAAGAATGTTTGTTTGTATACTAATGTACAGATGACAATAAGAGAAGCTATGAGAGAAGAACTAGGTGAGTTCTTGAAGATAAAGTAAGGAGATACTCCGATAGAAAAGTGGCAGTGAACCTGAAGAATCCAATAAGAAATTGGACAGAGAGGACAACCGAAGTGTTCTCAAGATAGAGTGATTGGAGAAGGCTAGAAGGAGCAAAGGTGTTGCTCAAGAAGGAGAGGTTCTAGACAAAGGACTCATGCTTACCAAAAGATTGAGTGAGGAGAGCTTGGTGAGGTAAGGTTGCATCTAAGAGGACTAGTTGTTGTAGACGCTTGTTGCAAAGGAGCTCACAAAGACAACATAAAAGAAGATGACTATTGATAGTCATATCAGAGTTTGAAAGAGAAGCCACAGTAGAGGATATAAGAAGGAGGATGCAAAAGCAAATGGAAAAAAGATGAGTCAAGAAGAAATTGACAAAGAGGTTTCTGAATTAAAAGAACAACTCAATGCATTAAGGAGAATGCTTGAGGAAAGCCAGAGAATAGGTTGGGTCTTGAGGAAGAAGCTAGTAGAATGACATGAGATGCAGAGAAGGCTGCAGCAAAAGAAAGTGAAGTGGTTGAAGGGAAAACTCAAGGAAGTTGAGTTAGAAATGGAAGAATCTATTTGTGAACGAGAATAAGGAGAATTTTTGGGAGATAGTGAAGATGAAGACTTGAAGACTGAAACATCAAGTAAGGCCGAAGGGTCACATGGTTTTAAATCTGAAAATTTGTGTATGTTTGTAGGTGAAGGACAATTGGCCGATATTGTCATGAAGAAGGAAAAAGACCAGCATAATCAAAATTTTGTTCTAGGAGAAGATGTGGTAGATAGATCTCATATACAAGTGGTGGAAGATGTTAAGCAACCAAGTGGAGGGCTTGAGAATATTGAAGAATAGACTATCAAAAAATTTTCTAAAACATTTTAATGATTTAGAACAACAAGGAGAAATGATGGCTGAACCATCAAGTGAGACGATAAGGTCTTATATTTTTAAAACAAATAATTTGTGTATGATGGTAGATATTGCAGGAGAAAAATAGTCATTTGAAGATATCTTCAGAGAAGATAAACACCAAGGGAGTGTAGGAAAATTTGAGGAAGAGACTATGTTAGCTAAAAACATAGTAAAGGATCATCAATTTACTATGATGATAGGCTCAGTGGAGATGACCATGGAAACTATTGAGATAAATAGTAGGGAAGAATAACATCTACTGAAAGATGTCAAGGAAGAGGAAGTCTATGGGGAAGAATTAGCAAAGGGAAAAGGAACACCAACAAAAGAGTTTTTTTAAGAGGACAGATAGTCTTTTAAAGATGTTGAAAGTCTGGAGGAATATTCTAGCAGAATAGAGAATGATGGAGAAGACCTCTTAAAGGAGGGAAGTAGTGATTTGCTACAATAGAAATACCTTGATATTACAAGGGTTAAAGGAAGACAGTATTTTAATACTGTAACAAAGCATGTGAAGGATGAAGCTGCAAGAAGAGAGCATTGTGATGAAGTGCTTGCTAAGTGTGAAGAGGAAATTAAACTACTAGAGAAACTGATGGGAGAACCTGGCAGTAGAATAGAAGCTACAGTTATAGTTTCTAAGGAAGAAGATGTGTCTCAAGTAGCCGTGGAGACATGAAGGTGTAATAAATTTTTGCAGGTTCATTAAAAATCATGAATGAGTATGACTATGTGATCAAAAGGATTGAGCAGAGGTTGTTTGGAGATGGTAAAGAGGCAATAGGAATCAAACAATTTCAAAGTGAAGATAATCAGCAGTAGGTAAAGGGAAAAGAAGTTCACTATTGTGAACCCAAGCAAGAAGACATCATTAGAACAAATGATGTAGAAGAGAGACTACCAAACAGTCTCATGAATTTTGCTAAGAATTCAAATCAGCATAGTCATGTGTTGACAGAGGAGAAGGAGAAAACATAGTAGCAAACTAAGTTATTGCAAAAGGAAGATAAGGAAAAACAGCCTTATGTTTTTAATTTTAACAAGTGCTTTGTGAATGCAAGTTTTGTTGCAAATTTTGTAGGAGATTTGGCACAAGTGAACAGTCAAATAAAAGGGAAAGAAGAGAATTCTATGGAAGAACTCAATCCATGGAATGGAGAAATTGAATTGTCGGAAAGAACGCTGAACAATCATGATTCAATTATGAGAGAGGGTAAGGATGATAGGGAGGTAGAAAGTAAAGAAAAAATGGCAGCAAGCAAGCCAAAAGTTGGTGCAAATAAAAGAGAAGTCAGCATTGGAGTCAAAACAAAAGTTGAAGCAAGAAAAGCCAGTGTAGAAGACAACAACAATAACTTGAAACAAAGAGAAAGAGACAGAAATACAAAGCAGAAAATGGACCAACCCAAAGATATGCTGGACATAGAAATTGAAGAAATATGGCAGTAGATGATGTATCAGTCTAGATGGAGGAAAATGGTAGCAGCAACAAGCAAGATCAATCAGAACTTGAATCTGATTGACAGGAAAAAGAAAATGGAGGAAAAAACAACAAAAGTGCAGCGACAACAAAGGAATAAAGCATCTGGATAGCTATAGACTATTTGTCATTCATAGTCTTAAGTCTTTCCTTTTCATACATCTTTGAGAGGAAAATAGTAGAATTATATATATGTGTATATATATATAAGGCGAGAACTGGGATATATAGAGTTATTGATTCTTGAGGGATGTAATTTTTTAAATAAATTTTGTTCAAATGCTTTAATGTGCACCACGTAAATGGTTTCCTGATGAATTGTTGACTCGTACGCTCTCAATTATTCATCCACACTGCCAAAGTTTTAAATGTTTTCTACAAAAAACCAAAAATGATAAGATACTTGCGCTATCAAATCTTTGGAATAACTCCTACGGGTAGTCGCTACTCGCCATGACATTGGAGTTCTAAAATTCCTATGTTTGACAATGTTACAATGGCAGGAAAGTACATAGAGTTGAAATTGCACAAGCAAAGCCAAACAAAGTATCCTGACATATCTGACTATGGCCATGGCATGTTTCTAATGGGTTTCCATGATATTGTTGAGGCTTCTGTTGTTGCAGCTGATAAGAGTAATTAGTTACATCTTGTTGACCTCTATTATTCATTCGCACAATGTTCAAACCCAGATTCAGTTGTTGTTGTTTCATCGTCAGTATTTTGTTGTTGTAGCATGTCCTCTACCAAGCATTACTCGAGGAACAAAGTTGGTATTGTTCAGTAATATTTTGATATTTTGTGGTCTGCTAAGTATGTGCACAAACATAGTCACTCCTTCACATGGTAAGAGTTTATACATTTTTTTATGCACATTTTGCAACACAAAATGTAATGAATTTTATAACGGGCCATTGAATGGTTTAGAAATATATTAAAAATATGGGTCTAACATAAGAGTACATTTCTTCTAAAATGAAAGAGGCACCTTCTAGCTTTACACTAGTATTGATATTCTTTTGCTCAATCTCCATTCTTGATTTTCTTGGTTGTTTTGAAGCTACATAATTGCATTTCACCTTGCGTATCCACTAATTTTATTTTATTTTGCAATGCTTGTTACCTGACTGTGCCTCTTTGTGAAGGAGGGATTTTTCAAAATATCGTTTTTTATATTGAAATCAACAATTGGAATAGTTTTGGTGGTCTGAGCATAGAACTGCATATAAACAATTACGATAATGGCAGAAAATTTATTGTGGCATCAAATCGGCAATATATATTTCATTTGCCTCTTCAAGCTTTGGAAACAAGATCTCAAGTGTAGTTTCTCAGGTAATGTCAAGAATAATCTCTAATTTTCTTTTTTTTGGTCATATCATGTGTGAGAAATAGTTTTGGTATTGTAATATATTTTTGTTTTGATTGAAAATGAAAGAATATGTTTTTTCCTATTGAAAAAAAACAAGAAACTAAACCTTGGAAATTTATTTTTGGCAATATCAGGTTGGCTTTTAATGTTTTTAACATTCAATTTCAATTACTTGAGGATTTTCCAACATACATAGTTTTTTTCTTTTATGTAAGAGAAATTATGAATATAATTTCCAAAACTTAAATAAAATTGGTAAAAGTAAATATAGAAAGTCATGTGATGGGCAACTTAAAAATATAATCGTCATAAAAAAGTTCCATGATGGGTAGGGGGACCCGTCAAATTTAACCTTTGATTGTGTCAATCAAATTTGTGTTACTTGCCACCTTTTCAGACCTTTTTCATCAATAAGCAACCTATATCATTCAATACAAAAGCCATTAAACATATTTTATATAAATCAAATAATTTTTAGCGAAAATGAACTTGAGTATTGATGTGTTTATTTTAATAAACACAACACTGCGTTTAGGCCATTAAATTCACAGGGCATTTAATTGTTCAGCATCATCGACAAAAATTGCCTTTTTAAAATAATTTTAAATTATGGTTGTGTGATGTGCAATGATAAACATAATGCAATGAATAAACATAAATTAATGGTGCTAATTGGCAGAGGCACACAAGTGAGGTGTATTACATCAGGAGCATCGATGAACAGATTCGATAGAACCAACAAGGTTATAATATCCCTATGTGTTTTATTACACAGGGTGCACTAGTGCATTATATTACATTAGCAGATCATGAAACATATGTCACATTTGAAAAAAATGGACAGCGTGAACAGGGTTTAGATTTAATTCAATATGTGATCCACTTACTTTAGGTTGCAGATTCCCAATATATATTAAGTACAAAAACACATTAAATATGAAATTCCTAAAATGACAAACCCTAATTATGAAGTGATATAGGGAGTTAAACACTAAGGTGAAATTTTGTAGTCACATAAGCAAGAAGAAGCAATGGTTTAAGGTAAGTATTGAATTCGTTTGTTTTCCTTCTTTGAATTTAAATTAAATTTAAATAGGACAAAGATCATAAGACTTTTTATTCATAAATTCAATACGTTGTAGCGGCTGCAACACCCTCCAAAATTTTGGCTTGCATAAAATTTCAGAGCCTTCCTTGGATTTTTCCTTGATGTTTTCAAGCACCCGGGTTCGTCCTGTGAGCCCGTGCTGGGTCATTGTACCCTCCTCACTTGACTGTGCGTCAAACACTTTTTTGTATGTTGGTCACAATGTCATTCTTACAGCCATGTTCTGGCTATACATAGTGTCCTTCTTTGTGTGTACAAGTTTTATTCACTATGTAAACATATGTCACACTCGCACATGAAGTTGTATGCATTTTCGTGCGAGTGTCATCCCGGTCGTTCAACGATCTATCACAAGTGTTGCACTTGTCACTCGCACCGTCGGTTATTCACACTGAGTGTATTTTGTCTTGATGTTTTGAGGCATCTTTTCATTAAGTCATGTTGAGTGTGTGTTTGCAGGGTCATGCATGTATGAAGTCACTCGTTCATGCACTTAGCCATTTTGTTGAAGCTATGCTGACCGAAGCAACCCAAAAAAATAGACCTTTGTTGATGTTCAATGCGCAGTTTTAGCCCTTTGTGAACATGTACTGCTACCCAGAATTACGTAGAGCTTGAGGATGCCTCCCAGGCAATCTGCATTGCATAATCCTAGAATTGACTTGACTAATTGTAACCTAGAAAAGTGCAGAAGTTTCCCAACAATCCATCTCGATATGCACTACCTGCAAGAAAACCCAATAAGCTCCAGCTGGGCAACTGAAGAGTTAGTGATCCTGAGCCTCACTCCTCTAAAAAATTGCACAAAAACTGCTAAGCATGCCCACTTCTAGTGACTGAAGAAACTGCGTATACATACCAGATCGACACCTACTGCCTGTCTCTACACCGCCTTAAAAAATTATGCAAGTTTTCTATCTTGTCACTATACTAGCTGACCTGCTACTCATCTTGAAAAATGCACAGTTTTCATGAGAAGTCTCCCAGCTTCTCAGCATCCTGTTCATCTCAAAATATATGTAAGGATTTCCAGCAGGCCATCCTCCCATCTCTGTGCAGTTTTTTCTAGCAACCTCCCATAGCTCACTGCCATCTCCCCAAAAAAATTGTGCAATTTTTCTTAGCAGCCTCCCATAGCAGGCTGCGAGCTCTGTAGAGAAATTACATAGTTCTCACTGCTAGTCTCCCTTTGATGCCTACATTGTATCGCTAAAAAAATTGTTTTGATCTGACCTCCATTTGAGCGAGATCCTGCAAAAAATCAGTACTACTCTAGATTTCCCATCTTAGCTCCCAAGTGACCTCTGCGAAATTTTCACAAACAATGCCTAAAGCCCACATCTCGGCTCGAAATGTGATCTATATAGTTTTAGAACATTTTCCTCTCTCCCAGTCACTTGCATCTGAAATCGAAATATAATGCATCATGGTAGACTAGGAGATTTCTGGATTTGCTGTCATCTCATCATGAGCGATTGCAAATACAAATGCATGGATTAGACATGACCCAATGACAAACATGATGAAAAAGGAGCACATGCATGGAGATTGGTTCATGATTGAATGGATAGGTAATGCATGCAAGGAGATTTGTTCATGAACATACAAGCACAAGAAGCATGCCAAAGTACAATCGAAGGAGCGACGTGCACATGCAACATCAAGCGAACACCAAAACCATTGAATACTCCGCACAGCTTACCATGTAAAGGTGAAGCTACGATACACCAAGAGCACGTCCATCACTCAACAAAACTATATCTTGACATGGACACCACCACCAACATGAACATATAAGCACTGTCTTGTCAAGTTGTGCGATGGGACATCTTATCCACGTCACTACTATGGGGCATACTGTTGTAATCAATGTAATGTTATGTGGAAGTCTAAGAGACCCACATATAAATATGAAGAGTCATGTAAAGTTTAAGAGTCATGTGAGTAAAATAGTCATGGGGGAAGTCAAACAGTTAGAAGCGCTAGTTTCACCCTTGGCTATAAATAACACTAATTTGTACATGCAAAAAACCTTTCACCTTGGTTCCTCCTAGATAGCCTTGGTTCCAACACCCTGCTATTGGGGTTAGTGATGTATAGTGTACTGATGTGTCTTGGAACATTCATTTAATTCCAAAGCATGATAACAAGCCAACACATTTTCACACGTATTGTATTTGTTTGTAAAACTATTCTTTGGAAACATGGAAAGCATGTTGCTTTAACCTATGTTAAAATAGTTGAACTATTTTGGTTGTTCTAATACATATGCCTATGAAAATGTGTTCTATAAGTTGTTCATGTTGTGTCACTTGTGTGGGCTATCCCATCGGACACTCGACAAAAGCATTACAAAAAACTTGTTATAATGATCGTTGCACTCATGTGGACTGCCACGGTGGGTGTTGTATGTTCTATCCATTTACTATGTTTGTGACTAGCACATCCGTATGGACTACTCTACTAGAAGTTGCCCATGT
Source organism: Pinus taeda (assembly GCA_000404065.3). Lineage (NCBI taxonomy): Eukaryota > Viridiplantae > Streptophyta > Pinopsida > Pinales > Pinaceae > Pinus > Pinus taeda. The sequence continues at coordinate 5,354 of APFE031405092.1, read as the reverse complement.
ATTGTTTTGTTGTGTGTCTCTAACAAAGTTGGGAATATTCCCTTTCGACTTGAGACTCACCTCAACCCTCCTCCTCTATGGTGAAATAACCTCAACACAAGTAACACTAAGCATTCACAGGCATGTGAACCTCGTTGTTTGAAGACAAAGCAGGCCACTATCATGTGATGACAGAAGAGAGCTAAGGAAAACCTTTAAGATAATGGAAAACGGACCATCATATTAGATGGGATGACTACACCAAATAGTGTAAGGTCTGGTTGGGTCTTCATATAGGGGAGATCCACTGAATGTTGGCAGGGCCAGCATCATCAACATTTTTGGTGTTAGAAGGAGGTTCCCCAGTTGTTTATGGTTAAATGTCCTCTCACCCCCACTTATCAATCATCTGGTGAAGGCATCCACTCGTACTCCCTGTCACCTACGCATGACTCTGGTGTTGGTTACTCCTCACCTCCCAAACATGAACACAAAATTTCTGATCAGCACCTCCGCTCTTTCCATCCCATAACTTGTTAGTTCACGAAAGTTGTCAAAGTGATCCCAGGAATACAACATCTTCCATATGCATCAAGGAAGCCAAAGACTAGTCCCATAGGAGTTGTTGTATCATCAGTGGAAGAAGAAATTCTTGCCACACTCGAAGGTCTGGTAGAAGCTATTGGGAACAGAGAGGAACCTCCAGTCTTCCAATAGGGAGAATAGGACACTATCATGATCTTGGGCTCATATTGTAGTATAGAAGGCGAAGGAGAAGGTAGTAGAGGAGGCGAAGGTGGAGATGAACCAATAGACTTAGAGTTGGAATTGTCAGATTCTAAAGAAGAGGAGGAGGATCAAGAAGAAAAAGACATTGCCAACCAAAACTTAGAATGGATAACTCAGGGAAAATTGGATCTCCAGGATTCTTTGCATAGGATGCCGAAGGATTCAGAGAGATTTCTCACAGAGTATCACCCTGACAAGGTAGTGAAGGTATAATATCACATCGACGATTTCTATCTACAGCTGAAGACACTTGAAGTACGGTACGAGGAGGTTGCATAATTGTTCCCATGTACCTTGGATGTCTGCGTACTAGTATGGTATCACAAGCTTTCTATCAACTCCATCCATAACTTAGGGATCTTCAAAAGTATGGTTCTAGAAAAAAATGTTGATGACAAGACCCCATCCATGTTGCTCAAAGAGGTGGGTAGCCCGAAGATGGAGACAAATGAAAAGGTAAAGAATTTCAATCAAAGGCTTTTGCATATATTGAGCAAGTTTTCGATGGACACAAAACCTCATGACTCCATCACTTTTGATAACGACACATCCTCACTTCCAACAAGCATCGCGCAGTTCATCAGACGAGTTGTGAAACCAAGATTACTCAAAAATTATGAAGAGGGAATCGTTGCATAGAAGGACCTATTCTCGATTGGAGTCGTCAAGGATGATGAACCAATGAAGGTCTCCAAATATGCAAGTAGGAAGCCCCAAGTTGCTGTGAGAAAGGGTAAAAATAAGGAAGCAACTGATATTGGAACCATAATACATCTTGTCAAGAACTTGCCAACATAAGTGTCGTGCTCAAACAATGAACAATTGACACATCTGTGAGCAGCCTAATGCCCAAACAAAGGCAAGGAAGCATATTATTGGTTAGAAACTGCTTCCCGACAAAAATTTTGTAGAGCTCCATCTTAGTGTTGTAGATAGAACAAAGCGCAAATGAATATTTTTTATAATTCCATGAAGACAATCACCCAGAAGGGTCTTGTTTGGATGGGAAACACGTTGTGGGCTGAGTATGTTACCATATGCCAAACATAATGTGGATTACGTAGTGCTAGCCGAGAGAGATAGATGATGATGAAGATGCTACACTTGATGAGGTAGCTAGCACTGGGTAGGTAATCAACATGTATCAGTGCTAGCAAGTAGCACAGAAGACAAACACTGAGAAACAACCCCAAAATAAAGCTGGTCATTACAATCTCAGGAGTCAAGGAGCTCCCCCTACACCTGGGGAAATGAAAGAAAGGCTTGAATTGGTAAGGTTGATCCACTAGTTGTCCAAAAGTAGAAAACAAAAAGAAAGCTAGTGAAGACATCTGTGAACCAAAGTACGTCAATGAGTAGCAAACTGTCGAATGCTGCACCAGACAACATGAAAATCAGTCTCACCCTGGACATCTCAGTGAGTCTACCTACTCTAGATTACAATATCGTGGAAGACATGAAGAAAACTCGTGCAAACATTAGTTTTTTCAAGTTGGCTAAGGTTTAGAGTATGCAGGATATTTTGTTGTGTGCACTGGGGTAGACATCTACGAACACTGTAGCCTCTACTAACAAGGGAGAAAGCACATCTCCCAGTTCACTCGTAGCTATGCTAAACACAGTTTGGATGGAAGAAGAAAACTATGTTTTCCCTCCATTTTTTCTCTCGTTTGAAATATTTAACTGCAATTTTCACAATTGTTTGGTTGATTCTGGTGCATCATCCAACATCATGCCACTCTCCATTACCATTAAGATCAATTCAAAATGGAGCAAGACATTGCACAGATCATCCAACTTGATCAGACATGCCTACACGCCATTTTCGAACTTCGTGATGTAATTATATGACTATCTCATGATAGCCAAGTTCACCAGTCAGTAAACATTGTTTTTGTGGATATACCAGAAGCATATGGCTTACTACTCAATCGAGACTAGTCTATCAAGTTGAACGGGTACTTCCCTACAAACTGGTCACACTTATGGATTCTGTATAAGGGAAAAGGAAATCAAATGCAGGTGTTATATGAGAGATAAATGAGGCATAAAATAACTCCCATCAATGGCAAGAATGAACTGTTGGCCTTCGTAGAGCTCATGTTCAACAACTACCTCTTGTAAAGAATGCCAGGGTGTTATCTCGCATAACCAACTTCAACACCACCAAACACGTATTTGGGTCTCCTTCCTTGCCCAATAGATGGAAATGAAACCTGTACTACACATAGTAAAATTAGTAGCAGTAGAAATAACAACAGTAATACAAGTGCATCGAACGGTCCATGTACAGATGAGTTATGGACCATGTACTTTGACAAATCAATGACATAAGATGGCTCTAGAGCCGAGTGTGTCTTGATTGACCCAAACCATAGGAAACACTTGATCTCAAGTTGCCTGGAGTTCAAGTGCATGAACAACATTGTTGAATATCAAGCACTCGTTTTGGGCTTGCTAAAGGCCATTAGCCTCAATGTTATTGTGCTCGAAGCGATTGGTGATGCAGAAATCGTTATATGGAAGGTACATAACACCACACACTATTTATCACCTCACCTCAAAAGTTACCAGCAAGAGGTATGGCGACTAATCTCTAACTTCCAAGCATTCAATATCATTATTGTACGAAGAATGTGTAATGTAGTTGTGGATAACATAGTAAATGTAGCTACAAGCATGTCACCACATAGGGATAGATTTACTGTTGAAATTTTATATAAGCCTTCTATTCCTAATAAAAAAAACTAATCTACACATTTTTTACGATGATCAATAGATACTACACTTTATGGATAACACTGATGCCTTCAAGGAGACGAGGATGAGCATGAGCAATCCCCGCAAGCTCTAGTTGATGATGGTAAAGGAAACCTCATGACCAAGGGTGTGGTTTCTCTTGAGTCCCAAACTTGCATCTTCCCTATACACCTTTTTAGGCTTTTTTTCTGGTTAGCTGAACCTCCAAGCTATCAAATCATTGCATGTTAGTTTAAAAAGAGCATATAAAATGGTTTCCTAACTATGTCTTATCACTGTTATTTGATTTAGATTTTTGCTCAGTCAGCTGCGGAATCTTGTCACTTTCCGCAGCCAGCTCAACTTTCCGCAACCTTTTTGTTGAATTCTATGTTACAGGTGTCTACTGGAGAATCTAGCCACATGGGCAAGCTGCAAATGATGTGGACATGGAACGTGTCCCCTTGGTTCAGCCGAATCACTCACAGAAGACTGTGGTCAAAGCCAGTGAAGCGGTGGTCAACCTAAAGAGTTTTATGATAGCAGGACTCTATTTTTCATCACGAGGAGAGTTGCGTGGCAAGATCCCAAATCCCAGGAGGCATGCCAACACCTGTGGACTACTCCGTGAACCAAATCTAACAGCCAACCTCTTGGATTTAATTTCCACGACTACCATATTGCTATATTTCCGGACGTGGTCATTTACGTGTTTGTTTACCAGTGCAGATCTTAGGAATTATTTATGTCATTTCCTGTTATAAATAAATCATCCTCGTATGCATATAAACTAGTTTTTGATATGTAATTTTGACTGTTTTACGAGCCATTGTCCCGTGACTTAATCCTTATGTTATGACTGCATTTCAATATATGAGAAGACATTGTTTTTAAGTTCAATCCGTGATTGATTTCTGATTGGCCGAGGTTGCAGAGGGCCCCTGTGCACCAAGGTTCTATAGTTATTATACAGTTTCATGCTTTCTTCATTTATGTTCCTGATGCCATAATCATTTTCTTGTATATATTACACTTCTTATGGTATTCATGTTGATTGTTGTCCATAGTTTTTTTATGCTTTCTAATGACTGTTAACTGATCAGTGTTTTTACCTCAGGTTCTAATAGATAGCCCGGGAAAGTGCACATAGCTTTTTGATGACTAATGACATGATGGAATTATCTTGTTCTTCTGCTAATTTGTTTTCTTAGTTCTAATTCCAGCACTGTTTATTTCTTTCAGTTTTGTTTTGTTCATTTACTTTTCTGCAAGATAGATATTAGACTATTCATGTCATTTTCAGTTACCTCCTATAGCCAGAGTGAGTCGAATGGTGAGGGGCTGAAGTATGAATGTATAGTTTGATATTAGTTTATTTTTTTTTGCAAGTTAGTGATTAGATTACTCATGTCATTTTCAGTTACCTCCTATTGCCAGAGAGAGTCGAATGGTGAGGGATTGAAGTATGAATGCGTAGTTTGATCTTAGTTTCATTTTATGCAATTTAGATATCATATTACTCAATTTGTTTATGATTACCTCCTATAGCCAGAGCTAGTCAAATGGTGAGGGGTCAGAATATGAGTCGATGTAATATGATTTAGTTACTTTGCTTACAGTTTTTGAATTGCTTTGAGTTCATTTTTCTTTTTATACAGCAACAATGATACTGGGATTTCGTAGTCACTAGCTCACTGTTTGGTTTAATTAGAATTTAGGTACATTTTTATTTTCTCTTAGTAATTGATTTCATCATTGCAAGTTTGAAAACCATTTTGAAAATTTTCAAGTTTGGAAATTACTTTAAAGGTCACCATTGCCTTGAACACTTATATCCATACCTGATT
>APFE031405086.1:0-14240 GCA_000404065.3 Pinus taeda | reverse complement strand
AATAAAATTGATATCTTTACAATATAATATCTTTGGCTACAAGTTGAAGCACTAAAAGTTGAAAAATGTAAACTAAAGGTTTTAAAAATGAAATACATAATTAATTACACGGAAAAAAATTGAAATTAACAACAAATAAAAAATAAAAAATAAAAATATTACTACAATATCTCTCCACCATGGTACAAAGAAGAAAATTGTCTGTTTTGGCTGATCTGATTTAGTGCTCTCTGCGCTAGATCTAGACCCCTGTGCAGCCTGTTGTCGTTGCTTTTGTTTGGATCTGGACTTTCGGTTCTGGAACCAGTAGAAGATATTGGCCTCCCTAACGTCTCCGGATTCTTGCAGCTGAGTGGTGATTTTTTTAATTTCCTGTCGTGGAGGGTTCACCTTACCAGAATTGAATATCTCTTCCAAAATCTGAACCTGTTCAGGCGTCGGATTCCATCTCGGCTTTGGATCTGGTGTGCTGCTCTCGTCATGTGATAATGTCCCTGTACATTATTATACCTGTTAAAACACTGTTTTATGAATAGCCCACAGATAGCATTTATATTTTGAGGTGGACATTCATCTAAAAGTACAATTTCTACCTTTAGAATAATCTATGAGGAATGCAGAACCAGGATGGGTTGGGACATAAAATAGATTTTAAAATTTCTGAGGTTGCTGTGAGTAGAAATATTTAAAAAGCTTCCTCCTTTAACAGAATTAATTGGAGAAGGTTTCTAACTAATTAATAGGATTATCATTTAAATCTCAGAATCATGAAAGTTTTGAATTAATTAATGTGATTTATCATTTAAATTTTTTAATTAAAAATATTGGCCAAATTTTTAAGAATGTGATAGATGCATTTAAAAAATCATGAAACCAGTTAAACAACAACACAAATAAAATAACTCCAAATCTATTTCAAACACCAAAACACCAGAAACTCCATCTAAAACTATTTAAATAAATAGAACAGAGTGTGGATTGTCATGGTGCAGCAAAATTGGATCCATTAACAACTTGTCCCATTAATAGAATGGTTTGCAGAGGGTTCATGTTAGTACGCTGATCTGCTTTTTCCAGGCATGCTGATTTGCTTTTTCCAGGCATGACAGAGGGTGATTCCTATTTCCAACCCCATAGAAAAGTTATTGAGGCTGACATGTGTTGGAGATAGCCCTATCTGGTCATCACAACTTTTGTTATATCTGGCTATCTCCTAAGCATGTCAAGTTGCAATAACTTTTCTATGAAGTTAGCAATAAGAATCGACCATGACAGAAGAGCATTCTTAGTCTGGACCTCTCCTACCCTACCATATGGATGGCTGTAGAGATTTTATACAATTTCGAGGAAAGGTTGAGGTGACAAATTCGTAAACTTATTCCAAATATTGAAGTTAAAATTTATTCAAAAATTTGAAAATCCGTGGTTTGGGTAGAAGACTCAACAATCAAATTCTTGGTTTTCCGGTACTATGTCCTAAAAAGTCAAAAAAATACCTCTCAAAGATTAGATTAAAAAAAAAAATCCAGTAAAAGAATAAAAATTAAATTAAAAACAATGACTTACACCTATTTATGGTCCTTGAAGCTTTGGAAAATTTTTTACCATGGAAATTTGTTGCAGTGTATTAAAAAAATTTGACTTACACTATTCATGGTCTTTGTAGCGTTGGAAAATGTTTTACGATGCAAAATTTGTATTTGTTGAGGTGTATTATTTTTGTAGAATTGAGGCTTCTCTCATCCATCATAGTTATAAGAAGAGCTTCCGCTTAAATCACATGAAAAAGACCTTTGTCGTTTCGAACCAACTAGTGTGGTTCATGGTAAGGACAAATGAATTGAGACTTCTGTGATCCATCATAGTTATAAGAAGAGCTTCCGCGTAAATCACATGAAAAAGACCTACGTGTTTCGAACCAACTAGTGTGGTTCAACTTATTTTTGTCATACAAAATAAGTTGTCAAAGTAAACTTTTATAACAAAAATTTTAAAAATTCATTGCTTTTTAGAGAACTGCTTTACTTTTTACCTACTATTTAATATTTTATTTATTTATTATTTAAATAGTATGTATGTATTTTTGTTTTTTAATAAATGTAAAATATTTTTTTTTTTTATGTAAGTTGCGGTAGTTTTATTATCATTAAATTATTTAATTGTAAGTTTATCATAAAATATAATATAATTAGATATATTGTACATCTTTTGCATTACTTTTAAAGGATTAAATGTATTTAATTATGTTAGTTCTGGTTATCTTATTAATAAATTATTATTTAATATAATTACGTTGTAATTACTATATTATTTTAGTTTCCAAGATTTTATAAATCTAGTTAAATTATTTTTGGAAAGTTTTCATGTAGTTTAGTCAAAGCTATTAACTACAATGTATTTTGAAAATGAACAATTAATTTCAATTTTATCTCTTTCCATGTGATGAATGGGACAAAAAATGAATCTTATAAATAATAAAATAAGTTTGAACACAATTTTAAATAGAAATTTACCAATAATAATGTAACACATATGCCTTTTGAAAAAAAAATTGTAATGTGGATGAAGAAATTCATAATCTTTGTGCATGTAAAAAAGGACCTAGCTCTCCCATTTGCATCCTAATCTTTGGAAAGCCCAAACGCATTGGTGTTCAAATTCAAATTCTAGTATGAAAGTATTAAATGCATCAAATTTTTGGTCAAGGCAGGTTTAAAACTTCTATATCCAATTATTAAATAAATATATTTCCTAATCAAACTAAATAAATAAAACATTTTACCAAGTAAAGATCTATCACCAATATACCAACACAAAAAAAGTCAGATAAAAACTCTCAAAATCATAGAGAAAATAGTCATTTGACCTAGAAAAACAAGAAAAATGAGTTATATTATTTGTACGAGACAACTAACAAAACTCTTCAATTTGGTTACTCTATTTATGAGTATGGCATGACATGTGATTCTCAAACTTTAATCTTCAAGGTTCAGTATTCTGGATTTAGGTTTAAATGTGCACAATGCATTATTGGTTCAGGTTTCAGAATTTAGTTTTAAGTGTGCACAATGCATTATGGGATGATGTGACAATGCATTATAGGATGATGTGAGTGGAGAAAGATAAGTTTTTTTTTTTAATAATTCTAAAGACCTATTATTACTGACTATATGATTATCTTGGAGCCTAATCACTAAAAAGATATTTTATACTTATTCTCAGTCTCATCTTGGTACTTTAGTATTGTGGATGCCCCATTGTACAATGCTTATACTAAATTAGTTGAATTTTTTTATTTATACAATTTTTTTTGAAAATTACTAAAATATTCATATGAATATTATAAATAGGTTTGAAAGTAAATTTTCAAACTATTAATTAAATTCACTATTTTAAATTCACAATTTTAAAAAATAAGTAAATGTAATCAACATGAATGGTGATGTTGTGGTATAACCCTATATATGAATAGCATTCAAATGATAAACAGAAAGCAACTCTACAAAGCACCGGAAATTTGGGAGGAAAACGGGAAAACATGAGTAGGGTGAACCAGAAGCAACTCTACTAAGGACTGGAAATTTGGGAGGAAGTCATGAGTAGGCTAAACGGAACCCATCTTGTTGTCAAACCATGATTGTAGTCAGTTATCATCCTGCAGCAGTGTACAAATCTAAAATAATTCCATTTTCCAGTCATCTTTGGAAAGCCCTCCACCTCTTCATTACCATTTGCTTGATCTATTCCTAAGAATTGTCATACTTTCTATCATTATTTAATTTCTTATGCTCTATAGGAGTGTTTTCCTTGAGGACGAAGACGGATATATTTCATAAATTTAAAGTATAAGTGACATAAACCACATTCCAAGGCTTTATGTTGGACTGTATTAGTAACTAAGTTGACCATATTAAGTTACTGTTATGCTTATCTCCAACAAGTTTAGAAAATCCCTCAAATACTGCCTGTATAGTACACATACTTCTAAGATTAATAGATAAACATTCTGAATAGGCCTGTGAGTCAATTGACTATTTAACCAACAAACATTGTTCTTAGTTTCTATTCCATCCAAGAATGCACAATGTTTCAAACTAAATTGGAAGACACGGTTAAAAATAGCTTTTGATGTAATCGAGGGTAAGTATTTCTGATGATACTTCGATGTACATTAGGTTTTCTGATCAAACGTTGATCCAAGTGCAATGTCATATTTGAAGGATTGGAACACCTCTATGTGGGCTGCACTCCAAAAATAATTGAGAAGGCTGTACAGGTTGCCAATATTTTTCCACACAACAATTTGAAAGGAATCACAATGGATTGGGAGGCCAGTGTGGTGCAAGGACTACACGATACTTTGATTCAGTATAGACCACATACATTCAACACTCTTTTTCTATGCGTAACATTGAACAATTGGATTGTGCGGGTTTTGTAATGGTTTGATATGGGGGTTGATTATGATCTATATGGTTTTTTTATTGATTAAGTTGAATAATTAGATTTGCTGCATGTACTTTCTTGATATGAGATTGATTTTTCTCACTACCATTATAACTCTAAGTTCAGCAGACACACTCTTTATATGTTCAACAGAGGCCGTAAGTTTTGGGCAATACAATTTTGAATCTCTTGACACATAACCTTTCTTTTTCAGAGCACTTGCTAATTGAGATGCCACCAAGGTCAGAATAACTAAATTAATCATAAAAAGGAGAAAAAGTTGTTTAGCAGCACCCGCCTAGATAACACCTCAGCCTAATTTGACCTCCATAAAGAGGAGTCCCTCAGGAAAAAGAGCAACGGAAAGCCAAACATGGGAGTAGGTAAAGGTAGTTTTTTAAAACTGAGGTCCTAGTTTGACGTATTTTTTTACTGTGTATGATCTTCCAGGTTTGACCATTGATTTGAGGACCTGTTACTTACAGTTGAATCTGTTGAAGTCACTGGGATTTTACAGGGTCTGAGCTAAGCTATACTAATCCTTAACTGACTATATTTTTTTTAGCATATCTCCACACAGCCCACAACCACCCATTAAAATTTGATGGGATAATCTTGCTAACAAGATCCACAGTCAACAAAGTGTACTAATAAAACTTGACGTATGTGCTTTTTAATTATTTGATGTAATACTCTCAATATTCAACTACATATACCTACATACATATGTGCTTTTTAATTATTTGATCTAATACTCTCAATATTCAAATTACATATACCTACGGAAATCAATTTATCATAACCATTAGCCCATAAAAACTATAACAAAATTGCTAAGCAGGGTTTACTAACCTTCAATAAGTTCAATCTGCAATCTATTCAAATTTCCGTAACGTCACTACGCATATTTTCACATGACGAAAAATACTACCACTGCATTGAAAAGAACCTTTAATTGAAGGACCTGAGTTGCACAAAAATGCTTTGGTAATGCAATAGAATAAAGTTGAGCTGGCATATCCGCACCTTGCTTAGAAACTTACAAACATGGGTGGAGTAATGACGATTTTACTCATTTCTATCAAGAGAATAGAAACTTCCGGCCAGCCTCCTAAATATTCCTTATAAGGTTTTTGAATAGAAGGGAATTCCTATGGTCAGTTGCCCGAGCGAGAAAAAAAAAATGGCTACTAGAGATATAAAATATATTACTTTTTTTTCATCTTTCCTTCCCAATTAAAAAACAAAGAAAAAATATGTTTCTAGAAATTGTCTCTAAATTGTCCATAGATGGTGTCTCAAAATTCTTGAACCAAAATAAAAATTAAAAAACAAAGTACACCTACAATATCATCATCAAGTAGATAGATACTTGAGAACGATGACGAAATAGAATCTTTAATTATCTCCAAGGGTCAAGAAAATTTGTAAGTGTTGGCCCTCCTTCTCTTCAGTGACCTTCCATGTTCCACTATCCAAGACCATAGTAGCTTTAGAGAGTTTGCCCATGAGTGTGTTCCTTTTCCAATAGACGTGATCAAAGGTGATCTCGGAAAACATCGGAATTTTTTTGTAAGATATTTTCATAAAGAGGCATAAGTGTGAAATTTCTCAAATGGGCATGTCTAATGACCCAATTTATAACCACCTATGATTCCCCATATAAATGAAGAGAGTGTATTCACAAATGGATGGAACATGGAATACTGAGATAAAGAGGGAAGAGCTTAGCATAATTATTTATGGCATGCCCATTATTTGTAGATAAAGAGAAAGAGTGTGAATTGTGTAGGTAGATGATGCCTCCTACCCCACCTAAGGAGGGATTGGTTTGAACAGATCCATGAAAGAAATCCCATGGAAAATATTGTTTAATAACTATATACAAAGAAGAAATAGAAGAATCACATTTATGTTTGGAGGTCAAAGAGTTTTGCAAAGCTAGTTTGTGTAAATCCATTCTAAGGAAGAAGGAACATTGGTTTTCAAAAACTACTTTCTTCTTCTCACACCATATGCCCCATGCCACCACCAATGGGATATCCTTGTGAAGGGAATTTTGTTTAGTAGATATTCGGTTTTTGAAATGATCTTCAATGTTTGATCCTTGAAAGATGTCTAAGCACCATTCTAGATTCTTTATTTATTTCCATGTCATATAAGTGAAAGGAAACATTACGAATAGATGGGAGAATGATTCAGATGTTGAAAGATCTAGGGGACATTTATATGGTCCCGATAATGATTTGTTTTGGAGTATATCCCGTGTTGGAGCCTCATTTCTTCTAACCACCCCTTCCCACATTTACCCACTTTCACCGGACTGCAAAGGTAAACATGAGATAAATATCTACTATGACCGAACCTAATCTCCTAGGTCCCACTAAGGAAGTGGGGTCGACACCTGACAACCAAATGACATCTCAGCACATTCTGTTGGGTCTACAACTCACTCAAAGGTTGAGAAACCACCCCAAGTAGCCAAATCCTAAGTTAGACCATGTTTTCCTTGCCCTGATCCCTCAACCACTCCCACAACAAGGCACAAATGTAGTTGGGAGCCTCCTGCCACATGCATAAGCTTGTATCATAGTGGTTGCGGCCCAAAATGTCTAGTTCAAAGCATGTAGTCTCAGATTCTTAGCCTAATTTCCACGAAAAGCTCTAGACTGCCCAAAACTCAATGAGAGTTTCCATAATCCTTTCTAACATCATAACAAAGTCATTCAATCAAACTTGAATAATTTTCTTTTACCTAGCCTAGCTTGACCATGATAGTCATTTCATCAAACATATTGAGAACATTTAATCTATAGGTGAGGAATGCATATTTGAACATATGTTGGATATTTATTTGAGAATAATCAAGAAGGTCTAGTGCCCTCTCATAAAATCTACAATCACATTTTTAAGCTCATGCAATCATCAACCATTCATCAATTAATCAAACATTTCAAGAGCCATTACTAGAACTTGTTATGAAACCATGCTTATAACCAACATATAACCATAATAATAACCATGATATAGCAACCATACATTCCACATAATAAAAGGTGCAATTAATCATAAAACATATGAGCAATAAATATTTTATTAACATATGAAAAAGCCAACCATGTTAGGGAATTCCACGTACCACCCAACCATAGATTGAGCATAATAAAACCTTTCTTTCAGCCAATCATCCCCATGCCATATTCTAAGTATGAATGTGGGACTCATAAAAAAACAACTAAGGATTCTTGAATATTGAACCACCTCCACCCTAATGAACACCTACAAAACCAAGCTTTCCCGCAATCCTCCCAAAATTGGTCAAGGGATCACTAGGCCCAAAAGAATAACATACCCTACCAATATTTACCACAATCCTACCAAAATCGGTCAATCAATCACTAGGCCTTAAATAAGATTAAATGCCTATGAATATTATAACCAATACCTTCAATAATTTTCTCGTCTCCACCCTCAAGATTTACTGCAATCCAGTCAAAATCGGTCCATGGATTTCTAGGTCTTTGGGAATTTTCCTCAGACCACCTCACCTAGTTGCAAAACCATCTGACAATCAAAATCTCAACCAAATGAGGAACCCCATCAAACCATGACTATCTAAAAATGGCAAGGCAAGGCTAAAACCAGTATCACACCTGGAAAAACCATGTCAATGACAACAAGAGAACTAAATATATTCACGCATGTACCTTTGTATACCTCAAAAAGCACTGCAACAACAATGGGGAATAACTACCCGGTCCGGACCTTAAAGTAGCTCCTTTTTCGTTTAGTTTGCTGGCTTCGACTAGTTTAATTAGGTCTATTTACCTTCTCCCTATCGTATTGGTTTATGATGTATCTTTCACTACCAATAGTTAAGGATATCATATCCCTTCTTCTTGCTGATCAGACAAGAGAATGACCCTTCAGCTGATTTAGGCTTAGCCAAGCCACAACTAAAATTTTTCCTCTTTGAGAAGAGGACTTGAAAGAATGTAGAAATTATTCTAAATGAAAACTTATTCTATAATGCAAGGAGAAAGAAACTAATTTTAATCTTATCTTAATTAGGTAGATATAGATCTAACCCAACCAAGAGCAAGATATTTAAAGTATTGGGATTTAAATATTTCTTGTTTATAATGAATATCAAGTTAATGAAGTAATTCAATTAACTGACATTTTGGATGCCAAAACACATCCTATTGAGACCTATTAACAGAAATAATTAGTCAACAATACTCAGGAAGAAATTCACAGAAATGTTATTGATTGTCAACAACATTGGTGGGCCTACCTATCTTCTTGCTAATTTCCTTGCCTTCAAACTTAAGCCTTTAGTTGGTCATACAGAGTCCTTCATCATAGACTCTGCTTCCTTTATTAATGAGCTCAAAGGCATTAAGCTTTACCTTGAGGACATCCTTGTTAGTTTTGATGTTGTTTCCCTATACACCTGCATCCCTATAAATGAGGCCATGGAGGTGATCAACCGCCTCATTGATCGTGATACTGCTCGATTAGTGGAGATCTGCCTCACCTCCACCTTCTTTAGTTTTGAAAGAGAGTTCTTTGAGAAAACCTGTGGTGTTTCCATGGGCTCCCCCCTTTCCCTTGTCATAGCTAATCTTTTTATGGAGGATTTTGAATCCAAGGCCCTAAGCTCGGCACGCCTGGTGCTGAAATTTTGGAAGAGATTTGTAGATGACACTAATGTCATATGCTCTCATGGCCAAGAGGAATTGTATCTCTTCTTCGATCATCTCAACCGTCAATCGTGAGCCATTAAGTTCATTAAAGGACAAGAAGTCAATGGTTGCCTCCCTTTCCTTGATATTCTTATTTCTAATAATAGTGATGGTTCCCTCTCCCACCAAGTGTTTCAAAAGAGAACACATATGGAGTACTATCTTCATGCCAATTCCCACCATTTCCAGGCTCAGAAGTTGGGTGTTCTCAACACCGTAACTACTCGGTCCCTTAGGATCTCTCATGAAAAAATCTTTGAGAAAGAGAAATCCCACCTCCTTAATGTTTTTGTTGAGAATGGTTATACCAAGTACCTGGGTCAAAAAGCTTTCCTCAAAGCTGCCAAAAATTTATTAGCTAAAAGAGAACCAAAAGAGCGGGTCCCAGGTGTCCATCTTCCGTATGTTCAAGGGAGCACTGATAGCATAATGTGCCCTCGACCATTAGACCCCTCAACACGATTCGTAAATCCCTCAGATCTGTAAAGGATCCTATCAACCCTAAGGACATGAAAGGGGTTTATATTATTCCTTTTTCCTGTGGGACCCCCTATATTGGTGAGATTGGTCGCTCCATTAATCAAAGGATTAGTCAGCATGCAGCTGACCTCAAACATAGGAGGACCAAGTCTTCCACTTTAGTTGAGCATGCCGAAAGTACAAAACATCATGTTTGCATAGAGGAGGCGAGTGTTATCGCTAGGGTTTCGCAGTTCCATCACCGAAAATTTAGGGAAGCCCTTGAGATTGAGAAATGACCGAACAATCTCAATAGAGAAGACGGATGGAAGATAAGCAGTTGCTGGATCCCAGCCCTCTCTTCCTAAGTAAAGGAATTTTTTTTTTCTCGTTATTTACTTATTTTATATTTAATTATTTATTTATTTTCATTATTTACTTATTTTATATTTATTTATTTATTTTAATTAATTTTATTTTTATTTTTAAGTTAGCGTGTTCCAATTATTTTTTTTAATTTTAACTAACTTTTAATTTTAATTAACATAATATTAAATTTTTTTGAATTAAAATAATAATAATAATAAAATAAATAAATAAATTACCTTTTTAACCAACCATTAACACCATTTAAAATTGTTTTAATTATTTATATATTTTTACCCAATCTAACTAATTTCCATTAAAAATTAATAAATTAAAATTTGACCTTGGTCCTAAAGTCAAAATTAGCCCTTGGAGACTCTACTCAGACCATTTAACATGCTAAGTTCGATCTGTTTCTTCAACTTGTCCTCACGATGAACCATACTAGTTGGTTCGAAACGCGTTGACAAATGAAATTTTATGTGATTTACGCTAAAGAATCTCTAAAAAAATGTTATTGATTTTCAAATCAATAAATCCAATAATTAAACAATAATATGCAGAAATAGTTCATAGCACATTACCATTCAATAAATCAGTTTTATAAGACAGATTTTCGAGTAAATAGTTACTCAGAAATCAGAAATTAATTCATAAGAACAAACATACATAATAACAACATTGAGACAAATTACCCATATTGACAAAAGTGCACAAACATGAATAAAATGACACATTCCTATTATCATAAAAATAAAACTGATATTTGAAACAATAGTATTAGAAATACCAATTTATTGCATCTATTTCTTTGACCCTGGTCTCCAACAGTCCTTTATATTACTTGAACTTTTTCTTTCAAAGCTAAAGCTACAATAGTGCAAACTTTGCCCATCATGCATAATTCAAGATACAAAAGTAAAATCATCAATAATCCCCAGATCTGAGATTTTCTCTCCTCCCTCATACAATTTTAAATTCCTATTACAAAAGTGCTTTTAGAAGTCCAAAATTGCAGAGGAGAACAACCTATTATTCCATTCTGCAATCTGTTATTTATAATATTTGCAAAAGAATCCTTGAGAGGAAAGTTTGTTGAAGAGAAATCTGCCAAATCCAATTTTATTTGCTCAGAATTCCAATCTTTAATTGCTGGAGCATTCTCATTGATTGAGATATTTTTCTCCATATCTCTTCTACTGTTTTCCTATAAGAAGAAATCAAAATAAATTAAAATGCAACAATGAAATCAAAATATCATTTCTCGCATGTAAAACAAATCCAATCAGATACAATTAAATAAATAATTGAAAATAAAATGTAAGCTTTCTATTGATGCATGAGATGGTCTAATTGGCCAAGGATATCATTGACGAATGGATCTACATTGAGAAGAGGCTTGGACAAATGAAAATGCAAAAAATAAAACTCAGAAAATTGATTTTGTTTTAGAAATTCGGAGCTCAATCTTCTGCCTAATTGTTTGCCTAATAAATGACCAAATCTATTAATGAAACCTCCTAAAAAATGTTCTCCTTGATTTTATCTTTCCAATGAGCCATCCTCGACCTCATTTGGCCAAACAAAACTCAATCTATAAGCTTCCAAAGTAGATGAGTTAATTTTGGCACAAATCTGCAAATTCTATTGTTGGGCTAAAAATAAGAATTTTAATTAAAAAATTAATCCTAATTAAAATTCTAATTATTTAATAATTAATTCTAATTTCATTGTTAATCATAAATTAAACTAATTATTTAATAAACTATTATTAATCTAACTAACTATTATAATTAATTATTTATAAACTAACTAATATTAATCTAAATAACTAAATTAATTAAATATTATATTTAAATTAATTAATATAAAATTAATTATTTAAATTAATAAATATTAAATCTAATATTCAATTAACACTACTTACTATTTTATAACTACCTTAGACTATTTCACTTATTCCACTCCACTCACATATGAGTGAGTTTTGAAAACGATTCAAACCAAAGTTTAATATAACCTATATGTGTAGAATTGAGACTTCTGTGATCTGTCATAGTTATAAGAAGAGCTTCGGCGTAAATCACATAAAAAAGACCTTTGTCGACGGGTTTTGAACCAACTAGTGTGGTTCATCGTCGGGACAAGTTGAAGAAACAGATCTGGCCTAACAAGTTAAATAGATTGAGCAGAGACTCCAACGGCTACATAACGACTATTTTTGACCCTAGGACCCAACCCAACTTATATTAATAAATTTACTATTATTATTATTTTTATAATATTAAAATTGATAATATAATATTCTATTTCTAGAAATTAGTAAAATTAGGAATAATGAATAGAATCTTACGTAATTTATTTAATTAAATAACATTAGGTTATTAATAAATTAATATTAATGGTTATTATAGATTAATTATTAGTTTGAATGATTTCTTATGAAGAACTTATATTATTATTATTACTTTTATAATATTAAAATTAATAATATAATAATCTATTTCTAGAAATTAGAAAAATTAGTTATAATGAATAGTAATTTACTTAATTAAATAACATTAGGATATTAATAAAATAGTACTAATGGTTATTATAAATTTATTATTTGATTAAGTGTTTTCTTTAGAAGAAGTAATTTAGGTTACATAAATAAATTACATATTCTTATTCCAAAATTAATAATAAAATAAATAATTTCAAAGGTAATTTAAAAACAATCAGTATTTATTTAATAAATTAAAAACTAAATATCTACATGAATCATATATTCAAGGTATGTTAATTTTTATAAAACTATACTACTTACCATTGATGTAATATTAAACCTTTTTCTGTTTATAAAAATTATTAAATTTACCACTTATTAATACTATTTGATCATATCAACTTGCGATAGAAAAAATCTAGATGGGCCATACTTATTACCGCTAGTTTAAGGAGCTGAAAATAAATAACTCAATGGTAGTAATCACAAATAAAACTAAAATGACAATAACATAAATATAAGAATGCAACATAATCTAGATACCCTAATAATAATGACGTTATGAATAAACTAATTAACAACCAACCAAGGAAAAGGAACTTCATCAAGAAAAGGTAAAATCAAATAGGATTAATAGCTAAAAACATATATACCTTAATAATACTAGTAAACCCGAGAAGATTAAACTGAACGACCATGAAGAAAGCACCCTGGATGAACAGAGAGGGAAGGAGGAAACCCTAAGACGACAGGGCGGGGATCCAACTTCTACTGACCTTCCAACCATCATCTCTGTTGAGATTGTTGGGTCTACGCTCAATTTCAATAGCTTCCCTTAACTTGCGATGATGGAACCAATCCACCTTGGCAATGACTTTGGCCTCCTCGATGCAGACGTGATGCTTAGTCTTGTTCTCATGCTCTGCTAGGGCTAAGGATTTTGTTCTTCCATGCCTCAGGTCTGCTGCATGCTCGCAAATTCTCTGCTGGATGGAGCGCCCTGTTTCCCCTATATAGGGTGTCCCACAGGAGCAAGGAATCAGATAAACACCCTTCATGTCCATGGGGTTAACCGGATCCTTCACCGACCGCAGGGAATTACAGATGGTTTTGAGGGGTCTGAAGGTGGAGGGAATATCAAACTTTCTAAGGATCCGCGTAATTTTGTCTGTGGTCCATTGGATATAGGGTAGATGGACACCTAGATGGCGCTCCTTAGGCTCTTTCTTAATCAACGCTTTTTTAGAGGCTTTAAGGAAATCTTTCCGACCTAGGTGCCTACTATATCCGTTTTCCACAAAGACATCAAGGAGGTGGGATCTCTCTCTATACAGGTTCTCATTATCCGAAATCCTGAGGGCACGCGTAGCCAGAGTGTTAAGAACACCCATCTTCTGAGCCGGGAAGTGATGAGAATCGGCATGAAGATACTGCTCTGTGTGCGTTTTCTTACGGAACACTGCGTTGGAGAGAGAGTCATCCTTCTTCCTAGAAATAAGAATATCCAAGAAAGGGAGGCTGCCATTGACCTGTTTTTCCATGGTGAACTTAATAGCTGAGGACTGGCCGTTGAGGTGATCCAGGAAACGATCCAGCTCCTCATGGCCATGGGACTAGATGACATTAGTGTCATCAGCATACCTCTTCCAAAGCTTAGGAGAGAGACGAGCCGAGGCAAGAGCCTTGGCCTCGAAATCTTCCATGAAGAGATTCGCCACGATCGGGGAGAGGGG
>APFE031405082.1:131244-158702 GCA_000404065.3 Pinus taeda | reverse complement strand
ATACCAAGTCTGTAACCTTTTCCTTGCTCCTCAAAGCTTTTCATAGTTCTTGACTCACACGTCAAGCTATTCCATTTGTCTCGTGGTGATGCATCTAAGGAAAACCTTTCCTTTGCTCAAAATCAAATTGTAGCCACGGTCTTCGAATACCGCGACGAAAACCAAATTCTTCCTTAGTCCTGGAACATACATCACATTTTTTATTCTAATAGGGGAGCCAGATTCCCTCTCAAAAGTAATTGTATCTATTTTTTTCATGATACACCTCCCATCATCTCCAAACTCTATCTTCTTTTTGAAGTCTTTCTCCTCAAAGTTACTTAAGATATCTATATTCCCCATCATATGGAACAAGGCACCATTGTCGAGATACCACATTTTTACCATTACAATGTTGGTCATGCATTCAATGATGTTGAAATCAAGTTCAAATTGTGAATCCAATACTTCACCTATTGCTGCTTTTGTAGGCTCCTTCTTTCTTTCTTTCTTCTGTGGGAAATTCGTGGCATAGTGCTCATACTCATGACAGTGAAAACACTTGATGTTTGATAAATCCTTTGTCTTGCCACATGCTTCTCCTTGGGACTTCTTTCCCTTGGTTTTATTTTCTTTCTTGACTAATGAAAAGTCCTCTTCCACTTCTTTGGAAGAGGTCCCATCTCTGGTGTTCCGCTGAAACTCTTCTTGTACAAAGTCAGACCTCAATCGCTCCCACTCTGGTAGCTTCTCCCTCCCATTAACAAAGTCCTATTAATTGTAGCATCTCTTGGGAAGTCTTAGAAGTCATAGGCTCACCAAATCATCTTTGGAAACAGTAATCCAAACACATCCAAGCTCATCCTGACATTGAGTGAACTTGTTCAAGTACTTGGGAAGTAAGTCACTCTTCTCCATCTTGATCTTTCTGAGTTTTTCCTTTAGTGTCAACATCCTATGGTCACTGCTATTTTGAAATAGGTCCATCAATTCCTTCCATATTTCAAATGGAGTATCCTTACCATGGAGATTTGAGATAATGTGATCTCAAACTCCTTCCAAGACAATCCTTCTTGATTTTTCCATACACTTTCTCCATTCAACCATATCTTTAGCATGAAATGTTGGATGGTTCAGACTATCATTATCTTTAATTACTTGAGGCCATTGTATTCTAGAACTATCTCCTTCCCATTCTTCCAAGCTATGTAATTTGAGTTTCCCTCTGGGGCATACTCATGTCTCAAACCTTAGAATGACATATTGTTGACTCTGAAGTATGAACTACAACTTTGATTTCACCTACACAACAAACTTGAATTTTCCTCTTCTATATTGTCTTTAGCCCCCATGTATAGTTTTTCATGTAGATTCAACAACTTATGATAAAACATAACACAAGAATCTATTGTACTCATTAGCAAAAACCAAAATTGATAGATGAAAACACTAAGTAGAAAATGAAGAGTCTCAATCGCACATAACACAAATTTTTTCTGGGGAAAGCAACTGCTCAAAACCCCAACTATCTATATTGCATTGACTATAATTTTAAAGAAGAAAATACAATGCCTTTTCAACCCAAACAATTCCTGCACAAGTACAATCTATCTCTTTGCTTCACAAACTAGCACATGCCAACCCTTAGCCATTTTTTTTTCCTGCCAAGCCCCTACTTCCTTGCACAATTCCTGAGAGAATTAGCCCATATTTAATTTGGAAATTATCCACCATGAATTTGCAATCCATCCACAGTCCCTCAAATGATTGCATGCACCATCTATACAACCGGAAAAGTTATACAAATGATAGTACACTGCCCCTGAACTCTAATCTCAATCGGGTCTTTCTCTGAACTGACATGCGTGAGTCATTTATGAGTGAATCTTTAGTTAACTTGTGTGGCAGTGAGGATGCATTGGTTCCCATCCCCACTACTAGACGTACTAGTTCCTCCAATAGTTAGAACTAGTTTAACTGACTATGAATCAGTTAGACTGAGTTAATTAATTACAACTCAAAAGAACTCAACCTCGGCCCCTAGGCCCCTAATATTTAGGGATCACTCTACATGAATGTAGATAGACTTCCAACTCAAATTTCGTAAGCCAAGTAAGTCTAGTCAACTTAGCTAACTATTACAAGTTGATATGAGAATATAATTTCAATTTAATTCCTAATTTAATTGAAAGATAAATTAAATTAGAATTTCTAGATGTTATTTTTAACAATTCTTGTTGCAAATTTCAAAAAACGGGTTTATGTTGGGTGTGTGTTATATTCTTTGCTACCCATAGTTTGTGCATGGTTATTGCACATGGTTTTGGGCATGGTCATTTTCTTCCCTTGATATTTTGTAGATTTGGTCAAGGGAACTATGATTATATTCTAACCGAGCATTAGTGGATTGGGGTTTATGAATGTTTCAGCATGTATATATATTATATATATAAATATATATATATATATATATAATATATATATATTTGTGGTATGTCATTGTAAATTGAAAGGAATGTAATGAAAAATCAATTTGGTATTCCTGGTTTTGGGATCCAAGAGAAAATCTGTGTATATTTGTTTTATGTTTTCACCATTGTATATTTTCTATTTCAAGAATTTGTTTGGATATAATTTGTGTAGAAGGATAAAACCTATATTTGGCATCAGAGTAGTTTCAGCTACAAGGGGACGCCTTTGCTGATGAGGATTTTTTTTCTCGGGGTTATGGTAGACCCTGTTACAGTGGGAGATCTGTAGGATTGATTCTTGTGGTGAAAGGACATGAGAAATAGTGGAAAGATAGAGATTGAGAAATTCAATGCACAATTTTTTGAGTTGTGGAATCACAATATGGAGGATATGTTGGTGGATATAGATGACTAGATCATTGTAGATCCAAGCATGACACCGCCATCAATGTCAACAGAAGACTAGGTGAATTTAGATCAGAAGGAAAATCTGAGCACAATACAATTACATCTCTTAGATTCAATATTGTTGAATCTATTAGGGGAAGCTAAGATAAATGATTTGTGGGAAAAGTTAGGGAATTTGTATCAATCTAAGTCTCTAATGAACAAATTGTTCCTGTAGGAAAAGTTATATAACCTGAGGATGAAGGATGGAGACTCTGAGACAGAGCATTTGAATTCCTTTAATATTGTGGTAAGTTAGTTGTTATCTGTTGATATTAAAATTTCAAATGAAGATAAGTGCATCAGTCTATTATGTTCTTTACCATACTCGTGGGATATTTTGGTTTTTTTTATAGGTAGAAATGCAACTACCTTGAAGTTTGATGAAATAGTCTCATCCTTGTTGTCGGAGGAGATGAGACGAAAAAATATCGAGAGCCAAAATGGAGATGCCTTATTTGTCAGAGTCTGGTCCCACAATAGAAACAAAAATAAGTCTTCAAGTGGGAGATTTAAATCTAGAGGGAGAACTAAATCTCTAAAATAAAATGTGAAGGTATGCTGGAAACACAAAAACGAAGGACACTCCAAAAGGACTGTAGATCTAAAGCTCATAAGAAAGGAAAGCAATATGATGATGCTCCTTCTGTAGAGGCAAAAACCACCTTAGATGAAGGTGGGGATGTCTATTTGAACTCTTTTTCAAGTACACATATATATCATGAGGAAAATTTGATTGATGCACGTGCATCATTTCACTTTACTCCCCATAAGGAGTGGTTCTGCAAGTATGAGAAATATGATGGTGGTGATGTCTTCCTAGGTGATGATAGGAAGGCCAAAATCATGGGATGCATAAAAGTTAAGCTGAATTTGCAAAGTAGAAGGATTAGAACACTTCATAGTGTGGTGCATATTCCTACATTGGCCAAAAAATTGATTTCTATAAAGCAAGATGGATGATGCAATGTAAAATCAGTGTTTGAGAAAGATACTTGCAAGATGGTTTAGGGAGCACTACTATTGATGTGGGGAGTTCAAATTAGAATTTTTTACAATCTCTTGGGTAATAGTGTTATTGATGTGTGCAACAGTTCTATGGTTCTTGAAAGTCGAGCTAAAAATATAGTGGTCTCTAGAGAAAAGACCATGTTATGGCATCAAATACTTGGACATATTGGATAGAAGGGTCTTCGAATACTTCATAGTTTTTATCACTCTAATAATTATTTTGAAGTAAAAAGAAAGAAAAACCAAACATAACCACAAACCGCTTTTGGAGATCATGACCTAGCCTTCCTAATGCTAAGAGAGGGCTCTCTCTTTAAAATTTAACTTTGTTTTAGTTAAGATGTTTTTAGGCTAGTTATGATTGTTCAAAGGGGTTTTTGATTTGTATTTGACATTGGGTGGTCGGATCTGCTTAGACATATGGATAAATGGATGTCTTTTAGACCATTGGGCTATGGAGTAAAAAAATAAGGAAGAAAAACTAGATTAACTCACTAAAGGGAATGTTCCAAGGGAAAGATAATAGAGTGTTTTTTAGATCTTTGAGACAGAGGGGTGAAAGGTTTTACCTAGGGTGAGAGATCAATTAAGGGTTCTCAGACCCAGATAATGAATGAGAAATGAAGAGATAATCAAGATCAAAGGGAAATTAAGAATCCTTTAACCTGGATATTGAAGAAACCAATCTAGACCAAAGAGAAATTAAAAATTCTTTAATTTAGATATTAGCAGAAG
Organism: Pinus taeda; assembly: GCA_000404065.3. NCBI lineage: Eukaryota > Viridiplantae > Streptophyta > Pinopsida > Pinales > Pinaceae > Pinus > Pinus taeda. The sequence continues at coordinate 154,059 of APFE031405082.1, read as the reverse complement.
GCATTTAAATGTATAACTGTTAAGACAGAGTGTAATTAAACAAGTTCTGAAATATTATTCTAGTTATAACATTTAGATTGAGAAACACATTATAGAATATGAAGAACTTTGAGAAGAATAACAATAACACATGAATCCTTGGAAATATCTTATCTTTATTTATCAATCCGGCTTGCTAGCTTAGCAAATGATACACTAACCTTTTGGGTCTTCTGATAAATTTTTTTATAGAAATGTATAATAGAATCCACACCACATATTTTGAATTTTGAAGTATTCATACAAATGGAGTTACAAAATATCTGAAACTGTATTGAGAATTAATTTAGGAGAAATAAATATCTTCATGCAAGAAGATAGAGACAACTATTGAAATTCTTCATGTTCTCCCTTTTATTTTGGTTCTGTTGGCTTTGACCATTTACGTCATATGCTTCATTTACTTTAGCCTTTCATCTGATACACTTTGACTCTGTTCATTTATCCACATCCTTTTACCATGATGTTTTACTTTTACTGTACATTAACCTTTTTACTGCATATTTCTATAGTAAATAATTTAATTTCTCCCATGTTTCAGCATCAGGTAATTGGATTTTTAACATCTTTCTATATGCTTCATCTGCCTCTGTGTATTTCGAAAAAGTAGGCTTATTGAAAGAGGAGACTTCTACACTGAGCTACCTTTCTAAAATTTGAGTTTTTGATGTAGATGGATCTTGTGTTTCTCCAGATGGAGTTGTGCCTGTACTCATTTCTAACTCAACATCAGTTATTTCTACCGAACTTTCTATGTCTTCCTATTTTGAAATAGGATTGAGCCTAGAACTTTTACTCTAGCTAGCTTCATACTATACATTGGAAGTGTCCATTCCTGAGCTGGAGCCTTCCTCTCTATTCCTTTTGGGATTCTTTTCCTCATTCTGAGGAGTCTGCAAAATTGGAGGGATACTCATGGTTCCTTCTTGCTCTAGTACCTGCATGAATGAGCTTTCATCAAGCTATTTCTCTAAATCAAACAAGGTATTTTCAACATCTACCTTTGTACTATCCCTGTCTATGAGAGTGTTTTCCAACCACTCAAATTGGTTGGCATACCTCTCTATTTCTGGTATAGGGTGATGAATGTAAGGTCCCAATTTTCCCTTTTGTCTTAGTTTGGTTATAAACCCTTGAGGTTCATACCTCCACATGAAACTGTTCTTAAAATTCATTTGTTGCAGAATTTGATCTGCTTCCTCTCCTACCTCTCTAGTATTGCAAATGAAAGGGCATAAATGGTTCTCGATCTTGAACTGAGTCCTTTTCTTGGCTGAGACAAAGTTGATATCATCAAAGTTCATTAGCTGCATATAATATTCCAAAGCAAATAACCTCATGGGGAGGTATTCAGGTAGTTTGTACGAGGCATGTTGGAAACCATAGATTCTTATTTCGGCGTGATTTTGGTAAAGGTACCAATCTCCCACCTTACTTTGTTTGGACAACTGGAGCACTCTTTTGATCTCTCGGCTTATTCTGGGTGGAGAGCTTCCTCTCAGCATGGTCATGATTGGATGGACAAAAGAGTCAATGAAGTCTGTGTAGGTGTATGATGATGAATACTTGTGGAATAGTGGTGTCCAAAATATAGCATACCTGAGTTGGTCTTTAGTATCCATCTTCTGGATGGTGAAGGGAAATCTGTCTGCCTGATAATACAAACACATGTGGTAAAGTACAGATGAGTACTTGAATACTCTCTCATTATGCATTCTAGTAAATTTTTCATGTATCTTTTCAGCTATGAACTGGGAATAATTGTACAAAGTAGTAGGAGGCTTTCCTAGGGTGAAAATGGACATGAAGGCTAGGATGAGCTCATCAATGTATTCATCTATGGTATAGAATATAATACATGATATCATGGTTACAATTTCATAGAAAATGGCAAAAACATATGGAAGGGAATCTATAGGAATGTGCTGCTCCTCTACAATGAAAGTTTGGAAAATTTGGGCCAATCTAGATTGACTCAATTTGGTGTACTGGTCTAACAAATCCCCAGTTCAGAGTGAGGTTAGGTTTGGACTTGCAAAATTTCATTGATTGACTCAGCTATAATAGTAAACAAGACGTTTTGGTCTGGGGACATTATAGCTCTCTCATTGGGAATGTAATAAGTATGGCACAGATGAACAATCTCAGGAAAGACATGTACTTGTGGAAACTAGTATTTGCACAAATTGGACTCCCAAGGCTAATGTAATTAGTATGGTTTAGATATCTATCCTTACTCCAACAATGAATTTTGAGCAGGAGTGTATAGGCACTTGTGTCTTTGATTTGAAAATCCCTGTCCGCCAGGGGAAGGTGGTCAAGGTCCAAATGGGGGATTGTCACTGGTCTAACATCCATGGTGATAGGGGTAGCCATAATTCAGTTCTTATGGATTTGAATTTCACTTATACAGGTTTATATCAGAGGTTCAAAGGTAACTTGGAAGCTTTCAGAAGGGTTTGTGTATTTTAGTCAGACACACACTTTAATTTTAAAGTAATTTCAATTAATTTTACTTAATTAAAACACTTTAAAGACTGAACATTTTAAAATTTAAAGGGTGTCTGGTAATTTCTCTTCAAATGCCTAGAATTTGGGTGAATTAACTTCAAATTGGTGTTCTAAAAAATTATAGAAGTTTGAATGGTCTATGGTACAGACTGCGAGCTTGATTAGGGTCTCTGCAACTTCTTCAGGAGTGAAATTGAGGTCAATTAGCGATTTCAACATTTGAAGGTGTCGCAATGGTTTATAGAGGTTTTGCAAAGAAATTGATTGAAAAAGGTCGAATAGGGCTTCTCGGCCTTTTTATTGAACAACGATTATTTTTTTGGTGGGTGCAATACAAATGAATAGTGGACGATTTATCGAGTTGGGCGGGGAGGTGGTTTCCCAAGCCATCGCACCGCTTTGTCAAGGAGGTGGTATTTTGGTGAGGTCACCCGATATACCTTAACGCTTGACATGTAGCAGATGGGGGCCGAAGCAATACCACTTTATCAGGCAGGTAAAGGTCGGATATTGAGTGAACCCGCTATGGTTGTGAATCGTTAGATTTGGGTGCTGACAATCGGGTTACAGTCGAGTGACAAATTAGCATGGATGAAATGGGCAAAGGTTTTGGGGGGTCCTGAGGCTTTAATTAGTGGTGTTTTGTGATTATTTTGGAGTTTAAACAAGGGATTAGATGATCAGACAGGGTTAATGGAGGGATTATCTTAACTTTACGGAGAATTAGTGAGTTAAGAGGCTTTGGTCGAGGGGATATGGTAAAAGTATAGTTTATAGTTAAACTAAGGGTAAGGGTAATATATACAGGGATTTATTTATATACCAGGAAAAAGGGTATATTGGGAGATATACCATTAAGTTAGAAATTAATATGAACTAAAATGACGAGAATGAGAATAATACTAAGTATAACATAATATTTGCACTTTTTGTTTACATACACTTATACTTAGGATAAAATCTTTTTTTGGGTATTTTGAGTGAAATAGAATTTAACATAGGGCTTTTTACTTTTCATAAGAAAATGGAGTTTAACCTTAGTAGAAAGGGTTTTATTAGGGTAATGAAGGGAAATGACTTTTATGAAGGGAATTCTAACACTTGATGTCCATAAGTCATTAATTTGAGGGTTTGATCCCACCAAAAGTCAGAGAAATGCTCTGAGCATTTATGACTTGAAGTATTTTTAGTACTAGAACATAGTTGTGGATGCAGAAATTATTAAGTATAGGGATGGAATGAATGAGGGGGAGTCAATTAAATCAACTTATAAACCTCTGGTTTTACTTTGTTAGTTGCTCATGTACATTGAAACATATGATTAAGCATGATAAATGTTCTTTTGTTCAATCAACTTTATACTTTAGCAACCTTTCTTCTACTTACCCATTACCTACCCTAACTTTTTTTTATTCATTTTGGCGGGTGCACTTAAACTAGCAACTCTTTTGTTTCCTTTTATTTTATAAAACAAACTATCTACTTCTAACCTTATATCTTCCAAGGGCTCAGATTAAGCTGATGAACCCCTTTTATTTTATCTACCTATCTAATGATCTACCAAGATTAAGTTGTTTGGTCAAATTTTATTCTCTAACTATAAACATAAAATTCAAAGCATGAAATAGTCAAGATTAAGCAGTTTGACTACCATGGGTTGTGGCATGTATGAGAAGCTACACACAACCATTATTTGCAGGAGAAGTAAAATAACAGTGGTATTTAGACTTGCACACTTTCATGATCTCTTTTTATGTTTGGGATTCATATATTTCCATTTTTTGATCTTTTCTTACTCTTTTTGTCCTTTGATATTTCTTTTAGGACACAACCTCTTTACATTTTTTAATTTTTAATATGGAAAAAATTTGGAGAAAGCAAAGGCATGTACAATATTACAAGGCTTAAGCTTAGCCAATTCAAAATTATGGATCCTATCACTATATGAATCTAATAGTGGCTCCACATGGGGATGGCATTTCTTAGTGAAATGTCAAGAAATCTAAAGATCAATAGCCTTTGAATTATGCCTAAAGATACCTTGCAAAGTGTCCTTCTATGAATTTTCATTATTGATACTTATGAGAGTGAATCCTCCAAATCTCAGGGCCTTCTTTGTGGGCTTCAACTTTGTAGGATTACTCTCCTATCGAATCTACACTCTCCAATGTTATGTACAATGGTGAAAAGAAAATTGAACTATTTTAAGTCAATGGAAAAGTAATGCTTCAGCATCCTACCATTAACATGTCCTCCTGGTAGATTTGATCTGTCTATGTTTGTCAAGAAAAAGGCATTGTTGCCTCTGTAGCCATAAATGACATAAGGCCCTTGCCACAGAAAATCAAATTTTCCATGCTTCCTTGAATCCCACTTAAGGACTTTGTCTCCTATGTGAAAATCATCCACATTATTCTTTTTATCAATGACTTTCTTAATCTTTTCCTGGATTATCTGTGATTTTACATATACTTCTTCTCTGGTATGTTGCAGGTGTATGATCTGATTTATTCTTCTCTGAATATAATTTGATTCCACCTGTAATTCTTGGAGGATCTTCATGACTGGCACTCCCAAGGATGATGGGAAAATTGCATCCATCCCATAAACCAGCTGATAGGGTGATGTTCCAATGGGCTTCTTAGTAGTTAGTCTATCTGCCATAAGGTATTGACTAACTTATTGTTCCATGTCTTTTTGTTATCCTCTAGTAACCTTTTGATAATATTGACTAGACTTTTGTTGGATGAATCTGCTAGTCCATTACCTTGAGGGTAATACGTCGTGGAATGACTAAGGGTGATGTGGTATTTGTTACAGAAATCTATCATTCTTTTGGATTTAAAGGTTGTTTAATTATCAATAATGAGCTTCTAGGGACATCCAAATCCTTAAAGGATATTACTCTCTAGGAAGGTGATTATGATAGTGTCTGTGGCTTGCTTAGAAGATATGGCTTGCATGAAACTCTTGTAAAATCTTGTCAGCTTCATCTTTTAATAAAAATGTTAAAATAATACCACTATTGTCTTTCCAAAACAATGCATTATATATAACACAATATCTCAATGACTTCATTTTTAAGAATCTAGCTTTAGTTCTTGTGAATCCAGGATTAGCTTGTAAGTTTAGTAAAAAAAATGTAATATCTGCATACCATGGTGAAGCAGTAAAAGGTTCACTGATTTGTGGAGTCACCATCTCCTCCTGATCATCAAGGGCACTAATGAAGTTGATATAAAGGGCCTGACAGTTTGATTCAGCCATGAGTTTGACTAAACCTTGGCCTTCGATGAGCTTGGTGGGCTTTATCTCTATATCATATTCTGATATTGTGGCAATCCATTTCCCTCTTTTTCCTTCAGGCCCATTTTGAGTCAAAATGTCCTTAACTACAAAGTTTGGAACATAAGCAATAATGTGAGAGTACAGAATGTATACTCTGAAATCTTTGATAGCCTTAACCAAAGCTAAATCATGTTTTTCCATGATATTGTATTTGAGTGTAGCATCTCTCAAGGATTTACTAAAGAATTCTATTAGCTATTCATATCCTTGATTGTTCTTATGAAACAATACTGCTGCAATGGTGTGTTCTGAAGCAAAAGAAAAAATGATAAAATCTTTGTTAAAGTCAGAACTAATCAAGACTAGAGTCTTGGTTAATGCTTCCTTAATAGCTTCAAATGATTGTTTGGCCTCCAATATCCATTTAATTGTTGAGCCCTTTCTAAGCATGTTACTTAATTCCCTAATTAATTCTGCTAGGTCTGAGATGAATCTCCAAAGAAAATTAATCTTACCTAGAAATGATTGTAGCTCTTTAATGTTTCGGGAATGGGAAATGGTCAAAATGGCTTCCATTCTAGCAGGGTCTATCCTAATCTCATCTTTAGATATGATGTGTCATAACAACTTTCCCTTTTCAAGACCGAAAAGTGTCTTTTTAGGATTTAAAGAAATCCCAAATACTCTTCTGAGGTGGTCTAAGTGTTCATTGTTAGATTTAGGGAAGACTATGATGTCATCCTAGTATAATACTAAGAAATGATGGATTTCCTTGGCCAAAGCTATATCCACAGCTCTTTGAAATGTCGCACCTACATTCATTAATCCAAAGGCCATCTTCAAATACATGAAGGTACCCAAAGGAGTAGTAAACACAATATTAGGTTGGTCCTCAGGTTGGACTAATATCTAGGTATACCCAGAGAATCCATCTAACAGTGAAATCCTAGATGACCCCGCTACCCTTTGCAATATATAGTCCATTTTTGGTAAGGGGTAGTTATCTTTTAAAGAGACCTTGTTTAAGTTTTTAAAATCTACACAAAGTCTAATTTCACCAGTATTTTTCCTAGTTGTAACTAAGTTTGAAATCGAGTCTGAGTATCTAATGGGCGTTATTATTTGGGCGTCAAACATTCTTTTAACCAATTTCTAAAATGGATGGCATAAGGACTGTGATTATCCTTCTAAGTTTCTATTTGAAAGTTTTATGGTCTTCTCTTAGAGGTATTTTATGTTGGATTACATTAGTGTCATAAGATTTTAAGTCTTCATAACTCCAGGCAAATACATCCTTGAACTCCTTAAACAGATTTATATATTTGACCTTTACTTCTGGGGGTAAGGCTTTAGATATCTTAATGAGTTCTAGATTATCTTCAATTCCTATATTAACCTCTTCTATGTCAACGCTTAGAGGTTCCATCTTGGGTTTCCGAGCTACATCATTAGAGTCAAACAAATCTTCTAAAGGTACTAATCCTTTAGGCAAGAAATTATTTTTCAAATGAAGAATCTCATGATCATCATCCATTATTTCATCTATCTCTACATTTTCTAAACTATTTATTTCTAGCTTAATAAATTTAGTTGGTTTATGTACATCGAAAATATTTACAACTAAGCTGCTTTCTATATTATTGTGTACTGTACAGTCAATATCTATCTTACAATTCTGAAAGTCACCTTTATTGTTCATGAAATTGTAGATCTGAGATTCCTGGGAGAAAATCTACCATTACTTGAGGTTGTCTGGTATAACAGGCCTATGTATGACTTCTGCAATGTACTGGTGGTTTGGTTGAAATGGAAATTTACAAGTACTAGCAAAGGTAGCCAGACTGTGCGCCTGCATGTTTTGTTTTCTAGGAATGGCAACAAAGTTTGATTCCAGGAGGTCCTTGATCAAGTCTAAAACAATATCCCTATATCTACCAAGCCTAGGGTTGTTGACAAAGTATTCACCACTAATATGTTTAATAATCATCTCTGAGTCTCCCATGATGGAAACTCTTTTGGCTCCCAATTTCCTAACCAATTGTAACCCTAGAATTAGGGCTTCATATTCGGCCATGTTATTGGTACATTTGAAATTCAATCTAAAAGCATGTCCCTCAGCACGATTATTCTCCATGTTATGGATCCACACCCCTGCACTAGCCCCTAACCTATTTATAGACCCATAAATTCTAAATTCCAAAGTGACTCATGGAATATGTTCTCACTATCAGTTGTTCTATACTTAAGGTCTTTGGCTGTGATTTCCTTTTTATCATTTTCTACATTGTATAAGATGAAAGAGTCTTTTCTTAATGCATGGAGTATATGGGAAAGTTTTGTGGCTCTTCCTCACTGTTGACCATGTACTTCATCAAGGTCTGCCTATATAATTTTCTTGGTTGGCCAAAAATGGATATGGTTGCATAAGACATATCCAACTACAAAGATCCCTACAGTTTTGTTCCCATGAGCAAGATAGTAGCATTCCATATTTTGGTGGGATGTCTACAACCAAAATGTCCATTAGAATGCTCTTTGTAGGGCACTGGCCAAGAGTCACACATAAATCTTTGATTAAACCAAGGCATTCAACCTGGCTGGAGTCAACAGAAAATAAATCCTTATAAGGCCTGGTAATGTCTAGGTTCAGCGTTTCCATTATTTTGTTTGGAATGTGTAAAGTTTTGTAGATGTTCTATGCTAAGAGCAATTTCACTTTTCTCACAGCAAGTAGTTAAGCAAAATGCAGATAGAGCATATAAGCAGATCTTACAGAAGACAAATCTGAAATAGGAAAAATGTGTGTGTTCGTTTCGGCGGTCAACAGGATGCTTCAACCAGCAAAGTCTCCTTTGGTCAGCCAGCCTAGCATGTGTCACAACAACCCTCCAGGTAGCTCGTACTCTTTAGGATGAGAGAGGAAGATGTGAGTTGTGTTGTGATGATATTCTCCCCAACTTTTCCTGTATTTATATCCATCAATGAGGGTGTGTGACACATCTGTTGGGCATGTGAGCCTACATTACAAAACTGGCTGACCTTGCACATATAATTTATTAAGAATAATAAATTCAAAATATAAGTTCTGCTCATCGGATTAAGACTATTTTTATATGGATTTTACACCTCTCAGAAAGAGGAATCCAACAAAAATATTAGCCTCTTAATCTGAGCATCAGAACATGGAGTTTGGACCTAGTTGTCCAAATTTAACACTCCCTCTCAACTAGGGAGAACTCCATCTATTAGTGCAATCAACATCGTGAGTCATCCCGCCGAAACTTGCTTTGCTGGCTTCTTTATTTCAGAACAGAAGTGGGCCAGTCACAAAGACATCATCCCCCGACTGACATAATCAATCCATAGGTCCCAGACCTCACAAATCTTGATCCTAGATCAAGTGGTTGGACCATGCCATCCTAGATAGAGAGTACGACAATCTCTGATGCGTCCATCAATCTATGCTAATAGTTCTAGCTTTTCCACACCTCATTGGCCAAATGAGAGGTACTTCCCATGAGCCCTGAACTTAATGGGTAGGATGCATATGGGGCACAAATAAATGAGTGGCGAACCAGCTCAATAATCACAAGGGTGGGGCAGAAGCATTATGAGTGCTTATAGCTCCAAGAAGCTATCCCCAAAGCCCCCCAGAGCTCCCAGAGCTCATCGTCCAACAGGACCCACATCATAGGGTCTTTCCACGACACCAAGACTCTCACAGAAGGTTAGGAACTTGACCTTCCCCAGGGGCTTAGTGAGAATATCCGCGACCTGCTCATCAGTTCCTATATGATCGAGCCTTACGGCGCCTCGCTGTACCATATCCCGGATAAAGTGGTACCTGATATCAATATGCTTGGATCGGTCGTGGAACACAGGATTCTCAGTCATACGAATCCCACTCTGATTATCACAGAGTATCACAGTGGTATCTAGCACATGTTGGAACAGCTCACTAAAGAGCTTCCTCAACCAAACTGCTTCACAACAGGCCATACTAGCAGCAATGTATTCTGCCTCCGCGGTGCTCAAAGCCACCGACTTCTGCTTCCTGCTCATCCATGAGATCGAAGCAAAACCAAGATTGAAACAACATCCAAATGTGCTCTTACGATCCACCACACTGCCAGCCCAATCGGCATCAGTATATCCACGGAGTATCACACTCCCGGCAGTGTATCTCAGCCCATGGTTTATCATGGCCCGAAGATATCTCAAAAGATTCTTGGCACCAACCCAGTGAAAATGATGAGGCTCAACTATCTATTGACTCAAAGTATTCACTGCAAAACATATGTCCGGACGAGTGTTCACTAAGAACATCAAAGCTCCTATGAGTTGACGATACTCAGTAGGATTGGCCAAGATAGGCCCTGCAGCGCTGCCACTCAACTTCTTAAAGTTGAGTTCCATTGGTGTCAACACTAACTTACAGTCCACCATCCCAAATCTTTCCAGAAGCTTCACAATATATTTTCCTTGGGAAACGAAAATCTCTCCAGGTCTCTGCCAGACCTCCAGGCCTAGGAAATAGTGCATCAGTCCTAGGTCTTTCATCTCGAACTCAGCAGCAAGCTCCCTCTTACATTGATGAATGAGAGGGTCATCACCTGTCAGGAAGAGTTCGTCCACATACAGCACTAGAATGAGAGGCTTTCCTTCCACAACCTTGAAGTAAAGGTTTGGATCAGCATTGCTTCGAGTGAAGCCCAGCTTCATCAAGTAACTATCCATCCTCTCATACCAAGCTCGGGTGCTTGCTTTAACCCATAGAGGGCTTCCTTCAACCTGCAGACATAAGTTTCTCGATCTTGAACTTCAAATCCCAGAGTTTGTTCTACATACACCTCTTCCTTTATTGCACCATGCAGAAAAGCGGTCTTGACATCCATCTGATGAAGACTCCATCCTTGCACAGCAGCAAGGGCTATGATGGATCGGATGGTGGTATATCGTGCCACAGGTGCAAATATATCGTCATAGTCAATTCCTTCCTAGCCCATGCATAGCATCCTTCCAGACTTGATGCTTGATGGCTTCCTCAAAAGATCCAGGTTCAGATTGTACAATAGTACTCATGGCAGCTAGATACCCTTGGTATCTACACGACTTCTTGCTTTCTCGGAATGTCCCCCTTGGGGCAACATGACCCTCAGCATCTTCGAGGGTGTCCCTGAGCCATGATGGCCTCTTTCCTAGAGAAGAGGAAGGATCAATAGGGTCCATTGGCCTTTCAACATCAGGCATAGTCTCATCCTGGGGTTCTTCCAGATTTCCAGGTCTTTCTTCATGATTTTCTTCAGATCTAGGAAGATCTACTACTTTCTTCAGGGAAGCATCTTCGTCAAAAGTGACATCATGGCTTATCTCTACTTCCCTTTGACCAGGTACATAGACTCTATATGCCTTAGAAGTCTCACTGTAGCCCATAAACATTCCTTTCTTCCCAGTAGCATCAAGCTTACTTCTCTTTTCTTTCGGCACATGAAAATAGACAGGACATCCAAAAATTCTAAAATGTGAGACATCAGGTTTCTTACCAGAGAAAACCTCTTCGGGAGTTTTGGAGTCCAAAGTGGAATGAGGGCATCGGTTTTGAATGTACACAGCAGTATTTGCAGCTTCTCCCCACAGAAACTTTGGTAGACCCTGGTCACATAGCATGGTACGGGCAGCTTCCACAATAGTCCTATTCTTGCATTCAGCAACACCATTTTGCTCAGGAGTATATGCAGTGGTAGTCTCCCTCTTAATGCCAGCTTCTCTGCAAAAGTCTTTGAACTCATTTGACTCATATTCAGTGCCATTGTCAGTCCTCAAAATCTTTGATCTTCTTTCCGGTCATATTTTCCACCAAGGCTTTGAAGGTACGGAACCACATGAAAGCCTCATCCTTCTTCTTCAAGAAGTATATCCAGGTTTTGCGAGAGAAGTCATCAGTAAATGTCATATAGTAAGAACATCCCCCCAGGGATGTTACAGGCAACATACCGGAAAGATCAGAATGGACCAGTTGCAATATCTCAGATGTCTTTGTGACACTTTGAGGGGAAAGGTCCCCTTGTATGTTTTCCTTCAGCATAGCCCTTCATGATTATTACCAAAATCAGGCATCCCTGTCACCACCTTCCTTGCTTCGGGAAGAGCCTTGTAATGAAGGTGTCCATTTCGTATCATGATGAGATCAGTTGAAGACATTCTGCTTCAACTGATTCTCCAAGGTGACTCCTTCACCTATCATCATTCTGCATCTCGTCCATTTGCTGCACCTGACCGTGTAGCACCATCATGCTGTATGATCATGTTGCTCATGATCACTATGCTGCCCACACATCATGTTGTCCATGACCTCATACATCATGTTGCCCACGTGTTGTGCTGCTACATGATTCTATCATGCTGTCAAATCATTATGTAGTGCTGCATCCAAATATCATTGAGTTGTTCTCAATATCATGGATCTGCACTTATCTGATGTGTACTCAATGACTGCTATGCTGCTCTCATTATACAGCATCACATTGCTACCCCAAATCGATAAGAATGCTGAGAATGACAGATCCGGTCTTCTCATTGTAACATACTCCTTTAGTATGGTTGAGGGGATTATACATAGATCTTCTTTGATGTATGGTGAGTTAACACCGCTGTAGATGGTTTTCATATATATTATTTTCAGGATAATATAAACTTATATCAGACTCAGTAAATTCACACATGGCTGGCATATAACTTTAAAACCATTCATCAAAGTTTCTATGCTAGAAATGAAATGTATAGTGATCAATTTGGGAACAAGTGAACTTGGCCAAACTCAGCCGCAATTTCAGCAGTGCATTCTCCAGTAGAGGCTTCCCACTTTATTGCATGCTTCACACACCGCTTCACCCTTTAATCAAGCTCAAAATACATACTCAGCAACGAATAAGGATAAATGTCAGCCCTTCGTCTTTGTGACTTTGATGCGGTGTTCAAACTTTGACGGCTATCGATACGTACTCTCCAGCTATGGAGCACCGTTGCCAGAGATGTTTGTAGCGTCACTGCACCATCCACTACGGCCTTACGCTCGGACTCAAACTGCAGCCTCTCGGATTCGACTACTGCCACCCCGATACTGAGAAGTCCATGTGCACAAACACCACTATGCAATACAATTCCCTTGTCTCGAGTCTCTTCCACGTTTTCCCTACTCTAATCAACAGTTCCACGATCCACATGTTCCTTTACTGCGAATGGTATTGGGTAGTAACGGAATTTTCCCCTCCACATAGTAATGCGATCTCCACAAGTGAGATCGACTGACCAATCAGTAGATCTACCTCCCCCTGTCTGGAAAATTCAACCGTAAAATTTCGGCCACCATCGAATTCAGCAAGGCGATCCCACCGATTTCTGGAATGAAGTTTGATCGCTATGAAGTCATCCCCACCGACAGCCTCAGTAGATTAGTTCTCCTTCGTGCTAGAGATGGATGTGGCCCGTCGATGACCATTCACACTATATCCAATGCTGATCATTTTCTTAAGGTCATGTTACAGGAGCTTCCAATACGTAGATTACTGGCACAGCAGCGTCGTTCTCCTCCCCAAAGCGATAATTGGTATGCAACAACGTGGCTTGGGGTTGTCACGGTCTCCACCTTTGAAACGACGGTTTGGATCCGTTTTCAAATTAAAAATTCAGCCTTCAATTCTGGTCTCACTGAGCCTCTACCTTGGGGATTTGATCACAATACAAGAATGCGGCCTCTGTAAAAATAATCGGATGACACAAAATTGGTTCTTCAATACACTTGGATAAAAAATGGCTGCAATAATTTAGTCCACCGAAAACTTTTGGATGGCAATCAAAATTTTAAATGGAACTTCTAATAATATTTGCGTCCCTTAATATGACTGCGTCCAGACTGTCTTTCATATTTTATATGATGCTATTCCACTGACAATGTTTATCCCTTGACTGTGTGTAGGGGCTTCAGCGTATGGGTGCTCTCTATGTCTTATATTACCAGCGTATAACCTCCTTAGAGAACAGTGTATAACATCCATCACTTGGCTGTAGTTTTAGGGCTGTGATTAATTAGGGCATCATCTTTCAGGCATGGAAGTCATCACTTCCAGTCAACTTGTCATTCTTCCTGAATTCAAGACTAGAGGAACCCATTTCCTTCAATGATGATTGCTATAGATAGAGTTTGTCTTCACCTCAGCTCTGATACCATGTAAAGTTTTGTAGATGTTCTATGCTAAGAGCAATTTCACTTTTCTCATAGCAAGTAGTTAAGCAAAATGCAGATAGAACATATAAGCAGATCTTACAGAAGACAAATCAGAAACATGAAAAATGTGTGTGTTCGTTTCGGCAGTCAACAGGATGCTTCAACCAGCAAAGTCTCCTTTGGTCAGCCAGCCCAGCATGTGTCACAACAACCCTCCAGGTAGCTCGTACTCTTTAGGATGAGAGAGGAAGATGTGAGTTGTGTTGCGATGATATTCTCCCCAACTTTTCCTGTATTTATATCCATCAATGAGGGTGTGTGACACATCTGTTGGGCATGTGAGCCTACATTACAAAACTGGCTGACCTTGCACATATAATTTATTAAGAATAATAAATTCAAAATATAAGTTCTGCTCATCGGATTAAGACTATTTTTATATGGATTTTACACCTCTCAGAAAGAGGAATCCAACAAAAATATTAGCCTCTTAATCTGAGCATCAGAACATGGAGTTTGGACCTAGTTGTCCAAATTTAACAGATATGCTCATGGCTTACTGCTATAAATAGAGTATGAATATATGTTATGTTTATGTCATGAATTTCAACATGGATATTATTATGAACATGGTGAACACTGGAGGAAAAATTAAATACATACCTAGAATGAGATGCTTAAAAGCTACCTTCATGCAATGAGTCATTTTGATGCTGCCGCTTAATGAGGTCAACTTGATATGTACTGCATCCCGTTGACTATAACAATAAGCGCATACCCCATCTTCTACCTTCAAAGGCACTGAACGTACACTACATAAATCAATAATCATTTTTCTCACAAAATATAAAACAAAAATTTTAAAAGCATGAGAATCTGAAGTTCTATCAAAATTCTTAGACCGAGATCAAAATCAAAGTACTTATGAGAAACTACAATAAAAATCCTAAAATCTATGAATTCTTAAAAATAAATTTAATACAAAATTATAAAATCTTATGAGAAATCTTAGAAAGAAACCAAAATATTTTGAAAAAACTGAAATACCAGCCAATGATCTTGTGAGAACTCGCAGAGATGAGAGACCTTTGAACTGTATACATAATTCTTCAAACAACATTTCGCAGCATGATAAGTTCAAGTACTCCAAGTACTTGAGTTGGCTGAAACTTTCTGGACGCTTCTTTAGACATGTACAAAAGCTCAGGCTTATCCTTTTTAAGTTTCTTACTGCTATAAATCGATCTCAAAGCTTCTTAAGAGTCCAGCAAGAATCCATTACAAGTTTTGTTATAGAGGAGAGTTTGCAAAAGCAATCAGGTACTTCTTTAAAACTGGTCTTAGATAAGTCGATTGAGTCCAACAATTTCAATTGCCAATACATTATTGAATAAATATACACCTACAACAAGGTTTGCCTCAGAGCCAGCAAAAGGATTCTGTCTAATCGCTTCCTCACCTCCTAGCCCCATTGGGCTTCATGTTACGCACCGAGGCATAGACAAGAGCGGATCCAGGTGCTAGTTACCGGTCTCAGAAGCAGAGCCACGGGACGGATTCCATCCAGATATACATCTGAGGCAACACAGGGCAGAAAGCTCTGGTGAATAACATTCAGTCCCAGATTGCAATAGGGGGCAGAAAAAGGTTCAGAACTGAACCTTGTATTCACATCTCTAGGGAGGAATTTTGAATGGGCAGTCGTTACGGGAAAGGCAGAGTAAGAAGAATTGGACATAAAACTATAATTGTGATTACTGTAAATTTGATGGGCATCATCTAAAATCCACATAAAAAAGGTATCCTAAACTGTATCTATATTAAGCCGCTGGAAATTTTGGAATTTTTTTATTGCTTTAATGCTGGGTTAAGAAGATGATATTCCCTGCACCTTGATTTTCTCGGTTGTAAACGTCTGTGAAGCCTGTGCAATGATATGACGCTGGTGAAGCCGGTCCTGATTTTCTGCCAAGGTAATCTGCTTAGGAGGTGCTTCCCAGTTCAAGTTAGTGGGCAGAGCCTTTATTGATTATGAAATGTTCAACTAAGTGCATCCTGTGCAAAAGCCAGAAATCACAACGAAGCTGTCATGGATCCTCTCAACGAAACTGCTGTCACGGATCTCTCAACGAAGATGCGGAAACTTGCCCACCAGAGATATGGCCACCACCCAGTGCAACACCAGTAGTATGGCCACCACCCATTGCAGCACCAGTAGTAACGACCACGAAATCGAATCCGAAAGCCTTGCTGATAGAACTCCTCATCGTCTGTTCAGCCGAGGGGAGCAACATATAATTGTGAGAAAGATCTCAGGATTTCTGGTTTACTCTGTTATTCTGGCTAGCCATCTTATTCTGTACTCTCCATTGTAGTCGGTTTGAATTTGAATTTGAATTTGGGTGCTTTTCTGCTTTGGAGAGACACGTTTGCTTTTGTTTTGGGGATTTTTTAGCTTTTGCTTTCCAGACACGTTTCACTATATCATCAGTGAATGATGACCACCTTCTAAGCCCAGTACGCGCGGCCTTATTCCATTTTCAATACACGTCGTTGTAATCTCGTCGTTGCAGAGCTTATTCCATTTTAAAAGCTCTGAACTCTTTTGTCCAGAGGTTGTCCAGAGGTGGGAATGTAAGTAATAAGAGCAAAATTAAAGTTATGATTTTTTTAAAAGAAAGAAACATCCAGGTATTTTTCTGTTTTGAAGGCAGGTTCTTAGAGGTGGTAGATGAGTATAAGTATTTAGGAATTGATTTTTACTATAGGCTCAGTGGGAAGACACATAGATCAAAGAGAATCCAGGGAGGGTGGAAAGCTTCTTACCTCCTTCAGAATAACGGTAAACAAGCAGGACTATGGGATTGGAAGACTAAGAAAACCTTCTTTGGTATATTAGTGGTGTCAATTATCTTCTATGGTAGCGAAATAGCAACATATCAAGCCACAAATGGTGACAAATAGAAAGAATTCAAAAGCACATAATCACAACTAGCCTCAAAGTTAAATCAACGGTCCCATATGATATCCTTTTAGTTGAAGCTAGTATGTTTCCAATTGAGGCATCAGCGACGATTCATTTACTGAGTTACCTGAAGAAGGTTGAAAATATGGATAAGCACTAGTGGCCCAAATTGGTTGTTGTAGAAGAGCTAAACTATCGGAAAAAGACATGGATGAAACAAAACAGAAAGTGGTTATGCAAATGGGACATAAATCTACATCATTGCCCTCACACAAAGGAGGAGATAAAAAGGTGGGTTTTAGAAAAAATTAGAACTGCCATGTGGGCAAAGTAGGTAGGCAAAAAGAAAGCATATTATGTCAAAGAATTTAGCCTATCATGGAAACATGATGATAAAGAGTATTTGAGTTCTTCAATCAAAAGAACAACGAAAATTTTAATTGCTCCGCTGAGGACTAACTCCCATCATCTAAGATGTGAAACTGGTAGATGGGTGGTCCCTAATGAAGATTGGGAAGAACGAACTTGCATTTTTTTGCAACAAAGGGGTGGTAGAAACAGAATGGCATTTTATCAAAAAGTGTGTAGCATATGAAGTTATCCATCGTCAGTTTGATAGCAGCCTAAAGGTGAACAATCTTTGTGAACTTTTTGAGGAGACAAAGCTTCACAAAACAACAAATTTCCTACTCAAAATCCATAACAGCAGAATCAGCCTAGAAAAAAATCTAAATGTAGATTAAATGATAATGGTGATTAAATGATAATGGTGATCCCTTAGAGACCGCAGAATCTCACGGACCTTATTAAAAAACATTTCATTTTTTTTCATTTCATTACTTATGGGATAGCGCTTATATAAATAGTCTAGAGTGATCTTTAAAAATAAATAAGGAATACTTTTACTCATACGCAAAACAATTTATTTATATATTTAATGAAATAAACTAATTGAAATTGAGACCTTTGGTGGCTATTTTCAGCGTACAACTGAAAGGGGAAGTTGCAATTCTTATTGGCGGTTTAAGAGAATTCTTGTTAATTTTACTTAGTAGTGTGAGGGCACTTGCTTTCGCATCAACTTCAACAATTTGTATATAGGATTGCCTAGGCTACAATACATGTACACCATTTATCATACTAGATTTATGAACAATTAATTATTTATCCTAGGTAACAATGTAGCAATCAGAAGATAACGTATATTGTGCATACCTTTACAATGTGCTTGCATGATTGAGCGCCGCTTTGTATAAACAGAAGACCATTACAATTATGAATTATCTTCACATATCTCAACATGTGGTTCATGAGGGAAGAAGCATTATCACCGTAAAGGATTCCTCCTCATAGGAAATAGTGTTTTTGGCATCTATATACTTATAACCCCTGGCTAAGAACTTGTAAATGCAAAGGTTGAGTGCACTCACAGAGGTAAAGCCAATAAAAGTAGTCTAAATGAGCTTGTTCAGGTTGTCTGCAAAGCAGCAACTTCCCTTGCTTCTACAACCAAACTTCTAAGTAACTGAAAAAAGGATCTTGTCGAGGAAACTACCAACCCCTAAAACACTCAGACACACAATAATACCCAGGCTTTCATAGTGTCCGGAATCTGATCATGGAAGTACTCTTGCATTCCTACCATTGCAAATACATCAGCTATGCCAAATAGCACGTATTGTGGAAGCAACATAGAAATGCTCAATGGAATTGTTGTGTGGGCCATATCTATCAACCCATTGTCCTTTGCTTCCTTGATTCTTCTAATCTCTATCAATGCAGCAACAATCGTGGACAGAGTGAGGACTAGCATGCCAGTCCCTATCCGCTGCAGCAAAGTTATACCTCGTTTTTTGTAGTTGGAACAAATATGTGATCATGGATATGCACCAACAGAACAACAGATTGGGTAATAAAACACTATAGGCTTGCAGGAGGGATCTCGAAATGTGTTCCAACATTTCTATCCATTGTGTTGCCCTGTTTTGTTAAAAAAAGTAAAGTTTGTGTAAAGACAAGGCCAAACATCAAACATGCCTTCCAAATTGGTTACAGCCCAAGAACAGCTTTCACCTCTTCAACATCTTGGACTCTGCATAGTCGCCAGTTATGGATTGTTTCACACTCGTAGTCTAATTCATCTTCAACTATTGCTCTGTCAAAAAAACCTGAAAGACAATAGTAAGGATTTCCATACCAAATCTGTTAGTTCATCTAAAACTGACTATAACAGAATAGTCCAACAAGAAGCAACAAGGGCAAGACTAAAATAAAACAGAAATAGGACTTACGGACTCATTGCACCGTATCCGTCATTGGAAGGTACCAATATGTTATACTATATCCTTAAAAAAAAAATCTGTATGTCTTTCTTCCTACACGAGGATTATTTCAACTATAAAGAGCTTCAACATTTCACACGTCACAGGGAAAAGCCACTGTGAGTCCAATAAATCTCATTTGCACTATTAACCAATTTCAGAAAGGTAAAGTAATTTCAGTGGCAATTATTTCCCGTGAATTATTTAATAGAAGGGTAAAATAACTAACTGTGAATTGCGCAGAACAAGAGAGGGCTTACCAAAATTTATCAGTAGACAAATATAGTCTTCTTGACTCCGATTTCAGAACTTCACTTTCCTCAATGACAGCTACTTTCTTTAAAGCGTTCCACTTGTGAAACGTTGCAACAAATACATGGATAATTCGAGTGAGAGGACTACCACCAGGCAGTTTATCCTGATAAAATATTGTCCCACACAAGAAGACAAACAATGCTACTGCCATTATCACCGCAGAAATGCAAAATTCCCAGACCCTATCCAACATTGTCTTGAATATACATGTCAAACATTGTCTTGAATATACATGACTATAGTGACCCCTACAATAGTACCAATGCAAATACGAAAGTAGCACCAATTGAAAAATGAGCTTTTGTGCTTCTTCTCTTCTGGTCCTTCATGTCAAATTTATCTACACCAAATGCTAGTAAATAAGGTTTTTGGCCTCCTTGCCCCAAAGCAACCACGTAGATTGAGAAAAAGAAAACCCCAATCTTGAATGGTGAAGCTTTGGGACAAGATTCTGCGCCATAGTGTCATGGAGGGTACTTGAAAATCTGGAGCCTGATAAGGTGACCAAAATTAATCCCCGTAACAATCCATTTCATGCAGTGTTTGTTATTTCGAGTTTTGTACACTAGGTCAAAGCAGAAAAATAACATCTATTTTGAAATAAATTGAGGGTTCAACTCACCCAAATACATAGCAAACCTCACGTAATCCATCAAATTTTGAATGAATTCATTGATCAAGCAGTTAGACAGATAAAGGGTTATACATTTTGTAATGTTGGAAAACTTTAAAAAATCCCATGGGGTGTCTGAAAGGTTAACCTAGTAAGGTACTCATCAACCCTGCTTCTGACACACGGTTTTCTCTTCAAGGTTGATTCTTTGAAACTTTGAAGGTCCACGTTGGCTTTATTGAGTTGGTCCTGACGTCGTCTATGCTTGAACAATCATGTAAGCTCATGTGCCAGCAATATGAGATTTATCAAATGTCAAGCTTTTCACTATTCCATTTTCATTGTGGTACTCGTCAACCTGGTTCTGACAAAAGGTTTTATCTTCAATGTTGATTTTTCGAAAGTAAGGGTCCACGTTGGCTTTATTGAGTTGATCTCAACGTAGCCGATCATTGAACAATCATGTAAAGTCATGTGCAGCAATATGATATTTATTGAATGTTAGTTCACTAGTGTTCCATTTTTATTGTGGTATACATGCATGCCATAAGTTTATAAACAGAGGAGACTGGATGCAAATCCTGAGTTGTTTTTGCCAAAGAATTACCTCTCAAAGTAAAGCACCTAATCTCTTCGAAGTCCACTCGTTGCTGGGTTATGTTTCTGAAACACTTTGAAGAAACAGAAAAAGGAAGATACTAACTAACATATAGATGACAGAAGACCCGACGATAGTCCAATATTTACCAACATATGAATCTGCGACAAAAGCTCCAAAGAAAGGAAGCATGGACACTCCTGTCCAGACATCTACATTCTTTGCAACAGTAGCAGTACTCTCGTGCAGAACTGTTGTGAGGTAAGTTACCAAGTTTGAAAAAATGCCTGCATTGGCTAGCCTCTCTGCTATCTCTACTCCTGTGAAAAAGATGATAAAATATGTTCACCAAACACAATATGAAAGATAATTGAATGTGTAAGGGAATTGAATTTATACCAGTGATGAAAAGTGGTGCCTTCCATTGTCTAGTATGAGCTCTGATAACAGAGCATCCATGGAGATCCACTGATCCATCTCCAACAATACCACTGAATGAGAATTGAGTGATGATCCTCCATTGCTCTATGTTGGGTTAGTCTTTGTTGACGTCCCAATGATAATAATAATAACAAAGGGAAGACTGTTCTTCAAGTCAAACTCCATGATCAGGTGGTATGCACCCGTACAGTAGATGATGAGGAATGATGACTCTCCATTGGTGTCCCTTCAGTTTGTCAATATTGAAAGACACAGAGAGAATACTATTTTTGATTTAATGAATTTCTAAAGCTTAACCATCATGGGAGAATAGTTGCACGACGCCAAAACAGGGCAATTGGACACACTTGCCATTTGATTTGAATCTCTTCCTTCATGAGAACAATTGATATGTAGATATAGAGTCCTCCAATTGGACAGACTGGGGCATGTGGTTGGCTCTGTAATGGAATGGATGTTATCTCATTTTCACTGCTTAGATGTGGTGTTCCATTTTACGAAAGCTGATTAATTCAGTGATGGAGTGCTTTTTATAAATGTGTCAATTGTTTAGGATGAAAGTGCAAATTCCTCTCATCTTGAAATGTTAGGAAGGAAATAACAAATTTCTAAGCATGTCGATGAAGTGGAAACCTTTTTTTTTCCGCCTTGTCAAATCGACGCTTGGTTTGCAAGAGCATTTACTATCCCTTGAGCATTTTTGTGGAAGTGTGGGGATGAAAGTCAATATCAGCAAAAGGAAAGTAGTGGTCTTCTCTAAGAAAAGAAAACATAACCAGCATCAGTGCTACTTTGAAGGCAACATTCTGGAAGAAGTTGCGGATTACAAATACCTCGGGATTGACTTCAACAAAAATCTAAGCTGGAATGGTTGTAGAAAGAAAAGAACTTTGGGGGGTTGGAAAGCATTTTATGCTTTTCAAAATAGGTGTAGAGAGGCAAAGTTATGGCACTGGAAGACCACTCAAACTCTTTTTGGGCTTCTAGTGATTCCGGTGATTCTCTATGGTTGTGAATTGTGGGCTAGCAATACCTCTGACATGCAGTGGAGACAAATTGAAAAAATTTAGAAGCGTTTGATTACAAACAAATTTAAGATGAAAAGCGCAGTTCCTTATGATATCTTGTTAAGTGAAACGGGGATTGCTCCTATTGAAGCAATTGCTATGGTGCGAGTCATAAGGTATTTAAAAAAAAATGAGCAAACAGAAGATGGTAGATGGCCTAAGGTTGTCTTTAATGATAGATTGTGCAAGAGCAAGAAAACTTGGATGTAGCAAAATAACAAATGGTTTAGGGTATTTGCTTGAACGCGTGTCCCATAAGCAGCAAAGAGATAAAAGCTTTTGTTATGGAAAAGTTCCACAAACGTACTTAGGATAAGGAGCTAGGAAGAAAGAAAAATTACTATATTGAAGTGTTTAATCCCACTCATAATCATCAACCAAAAGCATACATAGAGGCCAATATCTCTTGGAGAGCCAAAATTCTTATTGCTCA